>JAQMYK010000009.1:4588015-4600883 GCA_030014345.1 Clarias buthupogon
ATTTTTCCCCGATTTTCTCCCAGAATTTAGTCGTATCCAATTCCTCCCCGTCACTAGGGGGCTCCCACATCAAGCTTAGCATCAAAAAAAAAAAAAAGTCAGACTTTCTTACTTATTACTTTTTTTTCCTTTTTTTTTTATGTAGCCTTGAGAAATAGTTCTCCGGACTTCCTGAAAGACTTTTCTGTCCAAGTTGACTCTCATTTTTGAGTCCAGATCCTGTACCTGAACAGTTTCAGAGGAACGTTTTTCTGTTCGTTAAGCTACACAGTGACCTATGAATCATTTAGACATTAAAAGAAAAAGAAATGTGGCATGAACTAGTGAGAAACAGGTGCAGATGATGACAGATGATCAGGCAGGTGATTAGTACACCGGTGATGCTGAATGCTGAGTGGTTGGAACAGACGAGAGGGGAAATGAGGTCGCCGCTCAGGTTGTTTCTTTACTCACTCTGCAGCCCCTTGCAGTAAAACAGTTGTAACCTTTTTTTCAATTTAATTAATCTACATCATTTTTTAATATACAGATATTTTTCTGCGACTGGTCGTAAAGTGCCTAAAGATTATGTATTAATTTCATTCAATATGAAGAAATTTGGGGCTCAATTCTTTTTTTTTTGTTGCTGTACTTTTGCATTGTACATTCCTGCATGTATAAACATTAGTAGACTCCTCAAGTGCTCGGTGCTGTAAATATCGATGGCTCTCAGACACACACCTTCAGATCCACCATGATGGCCTGCACCAGGAGGAAGATGACCGAGTGATCCTCCCAGTTGACGTAGGTGGAGGCTTTACACAGTTTGACGCTGGCGATGGCTGCGCTTTCCGTCAGCTGCTTGCTGCCCCCGTGTCCGGCCAGAGCTTTCCTCAGACTCTCGATAAACAGTTTCTAAAAGCAAACACAGACAAACAACATACTGCTGTGAGGATTCAAGCAGTAATGCGTACAATAAAAAGATATATATATATATATATATATAATGTCACATTTAAATGGCAGCTTTTTGTTTTTCACTACAGAATGGTGTGTGTGTGTGTGTACCTTGTTGACCTTGCTCTCCTCCAGCGGCTCACGGGATATCTCTTGGATGATGTTGGGACAGAGGATGAGGAGGATGATCTGCAGTGGCCACACCGCTGCCTTCCTCTTCACGCTATCAGCAAAACTGTCCACCTGGTCAAAGAGCTTCTCTGCACAGTCTGAGCCCAACACACACACACACACACAATACATACACACAATAAATAGACAACAACCATTATCTTTGTTACCGAGAAGATCATTAAGATGTTGATGATGTTAATCGGGGCCTCACCAGCCATGTCTGTCTGCGGTCGCTGGTACAGCGTAGTGAGCTCGTCTGGGTAATTCTCCACCCAATTCCAGAATGCCTAAACACACACACACATATATATATACATTCATCACTTCGGTTTCAGACACATCTTGTGTGCTCTAGACTATTCTTCTGGATGCAAAACACCGTATACTGTACACCGATCAGCCACAATATTACAACATAAAAACCCAGTATTGTGTAAGTTCACCTTGTAATGACTCTACAAGACCTATAGGGGGAGCACGGTGGTGTCTGAGAGACAGACAGGCTCTGGCCTTTGATCCTATCACAGGTTTACTGGTGTGTTATTAATCATCAACGTTAAAAGTGTGTTGATGTTATGGCTGATTGGTGTATCAGGAGCTAAGCGTGGTTTGGGACATGATGCACACACCTTCTCGAGACTGGAGATGACACTCAACTGCGCAGGCTTCTTCAAGGTTTTAAATTTTAATACTGTTTCTGGAGAAAAAGAAAGAAAAAAGAAGAAGGTATTTATGATCCTGAAACTTTATTATTATTTTTTTAATGTATTAGGTTATTAGGTTTTGATCTGATATGGAGAAATATAATTTTAAGTAAAAAAAAAAAAAGCCTAAAGAATTCGCTATCACCTGCCATCACATGCATATGAACTCGAGTAACATCCAATTCTTAATCCATAGGGTTTAATATGATGTTGGCCCCGCCCCCTTTCCAGCTATAACAGCTTCAACTCTTCTGAGAAGGCTTTCCACAAGGTTTAGGAGTGTGTTTATGGGGATTTTTTGACACACATTTGTGAGGTGCCCACCAATAGTCTGGCTCACCTTCTCCCCTTATTTATCTACAGTTACCTAGATGAACCGGGCAATAAGTAGTATTTCCTACATATGATGGTGTGGTACTGATTCTGGAGAAACACCAGACCTTGCAGGAGTTTTTTGAGTTTGGAGCAGTCCACGTTAATGTAGCGGATGAGCTCAATATCTTGGACGTCCACCGTGTCTTCTGAACACACCGTCAGCTCCTGTAACCTGCACGGATGGAGAACCTCGTTAAGTCATCACACGGATACAGAGAAACCGCGCGTGTGTGTGTGTGTGTGTGTGTTACCGGGTGGAGATGCGGCTGAAGACGGCGATGAAGTTGTTGCAGCTGAGCGAGAACAGAACCCCGGAGGCGGAGCTGCGCAGCTCGGCGGCGTACTGGTTCCCCTCTCTGTAGGTGTGGATGAAGTGACAGATCTCTGGCAGGAGCTGCTTCACCAGCATCGTCTCGTCGAGACGCATAGAGTCCTTCGGTTGCTGGAGAGAAAGCGGACATCAGAGGGAGAAAAAAAAACAAAAACGATCAGAGAAAGAAAATGAGAAACAGAAGAATCGGAGAGAGACAGCGCATATAAGATAAAGTGAGAAAAAAAAAAACAGGAAGTGTGAAAGAAATGAAAGAATCAAAGAGCAAGAGAGAGAGAGAGAGAGAGAGAGAGAGAGACAGCAAGGGAAAAAATCAAAGAGAGAGAAAGAGAGATATGGAAGAATCAAGGAGAGAGTGAGAGAGAGAGAGACAGACAGAAAGACAGACAAACAGACGCATAGTGTCCTTCGGTTGCTGGAGAGAAAGCAGACATCAGAGGGAGTGTACCAAAAAAAATGAGAGAAAGAAAGAAAAGGAGAAACAGAAGAATCTGGGGAAGGACGGAATATTGAGAGACAGAGCAAGAAGATAAAGGGAGAGAAAAACAGAAGAATCAGGAAGTGAGAGAGAAATCAGAGAGCAAAAGAGAGAGACAGACAGACAGACAGACAGACAGACAGACAGACAGATAGACAGACAGATAGACAGATAGACAGATGGATAGATAGACAGATAGACAGATGGATAGAAAGCCAAAGAATCAGAGAGGGGTGAGAGGAAAATGAAAAACAGAACGAGAGTGAGACACAGAGATACAGGCAGAGAAAAACAAACAGGCAGAAAAGAGAGAGAGAGAGAGAGAGAGAGAGAGAGGGAGAGAGAGAGAGAGATCACCCTCTGCACCCATATCAGAATAGATTATAGGAATTCCTGGGACAAATCCGGCACTGGACCCGAGAGGAACTCCTTTGGGACGGTGACTCGGTGAAACTAAGTTCAGGAAAGTGCTGTTCGCTTCAGGCAACAAGACAGACATGAAGACATGAAGATATAAAGATGTAAAGATATGAAGACATAAAGACATGAGTAAATGGAGACGGCGAGTGGAATGCAGCAGGAATGCAGAGGGGTCGAAGCAGCATGAAAACTTGACAGCGAGACGAGGAAGCACCTGCAAATCTCATCTACAGCAGCTGGCAGATGCAGCGTGTCTCAGGAGGTTAAGGAGGCCTTGGGACGGGATGGGGGGGGGATGGGGGGGGGGAGAGAGAGAGAGAGAGAGAGAGAGAGAGAGAGTCAGCTCACCCCGGCGAGGCACTTCTCCAGAGTTCCCAAGATGATGAGCTGAGACAGATAGAGGTTCTTCTCTGCAGCTTCGCCAAAAATCCTCTGTGAAAGAGACATGGGAGTTCAGTTACACTCGGTTTACACTGCCTTGTGTGTGTGTGTATGTGTGTGTGTGTGTGTTTAGTGAAGGAAATCTGTTTCAAACAAACCATTCTCACTCACAAAAAAAAAACCTTTTTAGATACGCATCATCACTCTTTTGTGTTCACGTATCGCCACACTGACTCAAAAATCCATCTCTCTATTATTTATCTATTTATGGTTTAATTGGAATGTAAAATGTTGCAGTTCCTACATGATCCTCCAGGTGGTGCTCTAAATCTAAAAACCTTTTTTTTTTTTTTAAGTAAAAACTTTTATTCTTTTTTTTTTTTTTTTAATCAGGATTTTTTTTTTTTTATCATGATACTGACAGAAACAAATCGCAGTACAAATCGAATCAGCATCTAGGTATCGTGATAATATCGTATCAGATGCGTTTCTTGTATTTCCTGATCCTCCTGAAGTGTTCAACTGTTTCTTCACATCATACTTTTTTTTTCTCATGATTGCTCATGTTTCTTTTTCCTGACGTGTGTACTGCCCCTGACGTTAGACTACGACACAGTAAACCCACTCATTAGGTTCTGGTGAAGCGTCTGGTGAACTCACCATATTGTTCACGTTCTTCAGGATGTTGGTGAGGCCGCTGATGACCAGCGAGAACTTGTACTTGGAGATGTTGATCAGACATTCTCTGTTGTGCTCCGAGCTGACTTTGGTATGCGTGCTCTGCTGCCCGGCTTTGACTGGAAGCTAGGAAAATAATAACGTTATATGAGGGTGAGTCAAAAATAATCCGCACTCCGGTTACATTAAAACTTCTGTCAGTCTTATCAGCACTTTCTGTTCTGTTTATCGAAGACTAAACAATGCACAGTATGGAGAAAGTGTTTGGAAAGCTGCAAACAAAATTTGAAGCGATACTCTAAGGAAGGTGAAAGTTTCTTCTTAACGAGGATCGTTACTGGTGACGAGACACGAATTCATCACTACGAGTCCGAGGGTTTGGAACGGAAACATCCTCAATCGCAGACTGAGAAAAAGTTTTAAAAGTCGACCACCGCGCTGGAAAATTCATCAACGCTTACAGTTTCCTGGGATTCTCAAGGGCCAGAAGTATTGGAACATCATCAGTAAAAAGGTGCTCGTTACAGTGAGACGCTTATTGAAGAGCCGAAGACTAAACGTCAGATTAAACACAGCGGATCGCTATAGACACTCTGGAAAAACTTTGTTTTGAGGTGTTAAAGCATCCTGATCTCACTCCATCGAAAAGCAAGGTGATTATGCTGGGAAATTATGTATTAGTCTTGTCTAGAAGTTCACTGAAATAAATTCTAACAGAGTGTAGAAACACAGAGTGTAAAATCTGCGCGGCGATCTCACTGACCCTGAAGTCGGGGGGAGAGAGGACGAGGGCCACGTGTTGGACTAGTTACCAAACAGCAAGGAGAGGAAATGAAAAATTAGTACCTCGGGACCAGACTGGTTAAGTCCGGAACACACACACACACACACACACACACACACAAAACATGCTGACTTCTATATTCTTGCCAGGCCGACAAACACAAGGCCACTTTATTTTGGTTCAGGAGTTCCTTTAGGGTCCAGACAAACCCAAGCCAAAAACTGACAGGATTGTAGAGAGACAGAAGTGTGTAACTTTTCACCTAGAACATGAGGAAACACACACACACACACATACAGCCTGTGACAGGTTATAACAGAAGTGATTATCTCATGTCCACGTTTCATCAGACGGATGTTATAATCTGAGGCGATCAGCTAACAGAGATCACGATTTGCTCTGGATTGTCACGACAATTTTCTCTCGAACCGGCTTCAATTTGTCGTAGCCGGCCTTTAATTCTTGACTAATTGTGAGTTAAAATGTCGATAGTTCAGAGAGGTTATAAAGTAAATATTAGCAAACTGTGAACAGATGCAGAGACCACGCCTCCTTCTCCTTAAGAACTAACACAGACCACGCCTCCTTTCCCTATGATTGACACAAAGACCACGCCTCCTTCACTGAAGGATGAACACGAACACCACACCTCTATCTTCTGAGAATTGACAGAGACCACGCCTCTTTTCCTTAAGAACTTAAACACTGAGACCACGCCTCTTTCCCTTAAGTACTGAAACATAGACCACACCTCTTTCTATTAATAATTTAAACAGAGACCACACCTCCTTCCCCAGAGAACTGACACATATACCACGCCTCCTTCCACACAGGCCACTCCTCCTTCCCCAGAGAACTGACACATAGACCACGCCTCCTTCCCCACAGGCCACTCCTCCTTCCCCAGAGAACTGACACATAGACCACGCCTCCTTTCCTAGAAAACTGACACATAGACCACGCCTCCTTTCCTAGAGAACTGACACATAGACCACGCCTCCTTACCTAGACAACTGACACATAGACCACGCCTCCTTCACTGAGACTGAATCAGTTCCAAAAAAATCTGTGTTAAAAAGAAAAATCTAGAACCCTTAAAACTTTTCTGTACTTTACTTTCCCTTAAAGGTTCCATGTAAAATTCCACAAGACTCACTTTAATCATCCACAAGAACCCATAACTATGTTTTGGAGAACGTTTTTCTTTTTACTTTCCTGCATTAAATGAGTGTAGAGTTATAAACCCTGCATAAATCCTGCTGAAGCTAACTTTATAAAATCCTATTTTGCGATTATGAAGTGCTAAGTACAGGCTTAGGATTAAGATGCAGTTCTTATCTTTATTACACTTGTATTAAAGATTAATGAGCCAGACTGAGCAGGGTCTGATGTATGATACAGTAATACCGCATGAGTAATACAGTTATACGGAGACACTGGACATCCTGTGGCCGTGTGAAGAAGCACTTGTCCCGAGAGAAACTGGTGTGCAGGTCCAGCTTAAACTTTGGCTGTTGCAAAACCCTGACACTGGAGACTCCTTCCATCTTCACCACCGACTAATGAGGATGAACCAGGAAACAAGTTACGGTGTATCTTTTTTACCATCTCATCAATGCTGAAATCAATGCATCAAATAAACTTGTGCTGAAAAGTAACTGATAACTTCCTGAGTGTGACATCATATTGAGTGACATCATAGCGTGATGCTTTTTTTTTTTTTTTTCAGCATGTGGTGCATTTTGAGGTCTTAATATTAGATTCGATTAGATTCAACTTTATTATCATTACACATGTACAAGTACAAGGCAACGAAATGCAGTTTAGGTCTGCAATTAGCAGAAAGTGCAGGATAGAGGTATAAGTTCTAAGTACACTTAAAGGGATATGTGCAGCGAGAAGCTATGGGTAACTATTACAGAAAGATATTATGTGAGCATAATATACAGATTGCTAGTCACTATACTCATAAATTTACAATGGACGAACCGTATATACAGGTTGCTATTAACTGTAGTCAGCAATTTGCAAATTGCTCAAGGAGCCGGAAGGTTGTGTGTGGGGCGCCCGGGTGGCGACGGCACGGGTGCTTGGGCCCGTTCATTGTTATTTAATCTTTAATCTTTTTTAAAGTAACAAAATCAGGGTAAAATGTAATACCAAATCAGGATGTTTATAAAACTGTGATAGAATCGGTATAGAATTAATGATAATATCTTACCGGGAGGTAACTAGTGATTCCTGTCCCTGAACAATATAGTGTCATACAGACGTGTATGAAGATCATGCATAAGACTGCTAAAAGACTGACGATTTCTAAATTAACTTGAATAAGAGGCAGTTAATTAATTAATTAATTAATTAATTAAAGGGGGCAGAGGGCAGTTTTGGGGTTCAGCCCGTGGCTCGGTTTACTTTCCTTTCTCTCCTTCCTAGCAACACTTTCAGGAAAGCTTGGCAGGCACATGAGGAAGGATTTGAAAGTTATGTGTGTGTGAGAGAGAGAGAGATAAGAATGAATCAAAAGACAGGAGATGAGTTTGTATCTTCTGTAGCACATCTGGATTAGCAAAACCGCTGGGAGAATAAATAAAGTGAAAGAGAAACCTGAGCAAACTGCATGAAGCAGTAATCAGAGTGTGACCATAACAATAAATAATAAACACTAATAACACTTCCAGGACATGTTATTCTCTCTCTCTCTCTCTCTCTCTCTCTGTCTCTTACCTGCTCGTCGAATCTGTTAATAACGGCCTGAACCCATTCTGCAGGTTTATGAGCCGCCATGACCCGGACACCGTCACGCGCCTCTCCTTTGATTTCCGACCCTTTAATCCTCGGACTCTGCGCGCGTGCACTGAGCGACGGCCACGGCCTGGGTTGTTGTTGTTGTTCTCTGCCTCATTCCATCTCAGAAGCAGCAGCAGCTCTGCGCCGCCATGACACTAGCGGAAGTTTGCGTCCTCTCCCTCCTCCTCCTCCTCCCCCCACCGGTGACCGAGGCAGCGCTGTGAGGCGGCTGTGGGCTGGGAGGTGTTACTGCGCATGCGCGGCTCTCCACACGGCGTCTGGCGACTGTTGATGAATTAAAGCTGTATTACCTCACAAAATCTAATCACTTTTAATCCATTACTAATATCATTATTGTTTTAATTAATATGTTTGTTTGTTGTTAGTATTGTTGTTTCTGTTTTCGTTTTTATCTGTATTCTGTTTTTTTTTGTTGTTTTCAGTTGTCTTTTGCTAAGTATAAATATTTTGTTATAAAGCGACCTTGAGTTTCTAGTAAGGCGCTGTATAAAATACACTTATTATTGAATGTTTAAGTCTGAATGTTTAAACGAGTATTAAATTATCTTATTACCTTTAAATTATCATTATTAATATTATTAATATTATTATTATTGTTTTATTAATATGTTTGTTTGTTGTTAGTATTGTTGTTTCTGGTTTCTTTTTTATCTGTATTCTGTTTTTGCTTTTGCTATGTATAAATATTTTGTTATTCTAAAGCGACCTTGAGTTTCTAGTAAGGCGCTGTATAAAATAAACTTATTATTATTATTATTATTATTATTATTATTTTAATATCTGAATGTGTAAACGATTATTAAAATATTTATTGAGGTGAAACTCTTTATATTTCTTTGTGGCAAATGGCACCAAAATAAACGTATCATAATAAAAACGACTGGATGATTTCGTAATATAGGGCATCTCAAAAATAGATTTGTCTCAGAAGACTCCAAAAAAAAAAAAAATATATATATATTTTTTTTATTATTAATTAATTAATTAATTGATTGATTGATGGCGGCACGGTGGTGTAGTGGTTAGCACTGTCGCCTTGTACCTCCAGGGTCCGGGTTCGATTCCCGTCTCTGTGTGCATGGAGTTTGCATGTTCTCCCCGTGCTTGGTGGGTTTCCTCTGGGTACTCCGGTTTCCTCCCACAGTCCAAAGATATGCAGGTTAGGCTAACTGGTGTGTGTCCTGTGTCCGGTCTAGTGGTTAGCACTGTCGCCTTGCACCTCCAGGGTCCGGGTTCAATTACTAGCCAGCCTCGATTCCCATTTCTGCGTGTATGGAGTTTGCATGTTCTCCTCATGCTTGATGGGTTTCCTCCCACAGTCCCAAGACCTGCAGATTAGGCTAACTGGTGTTAACACATCACCCATAGTGATAGCCCTGCGATGGATTGGCACCCTGTCCAGGGTGTACCCAGCCACATGCCCTAAGCCTCCTGGAATAGGTTCCAGGCCCCCCACGACCCTGAATACAGGATAAAGCAGAATAGACAGTGAGTGAGTGAGAGTAATTGATGATAATTATAATAAGTATGAGAATAAAATTATTGGATTATTGGAAATTGGATTAATTACTATCTAACACCTTTTTAAAACCTTAAAGGATAATAGTGCTAAACCATAAACTTCGTGGAGAAAATGTGGTTGAAAAGGGAAAAATCATGAATAGAGAGTACTTAAACTCACGATGAAGCTGGAAAGAAAAAAAATCACATTTATGTTTAATCGTGAGAAATAAGAGCATTTTGTCACACACAATGCAACAAAACCTCACGGTTATTTAATTAAACAGCGGTGTGGCCATAAGAAACCTACTGAAGACTCATCAGAAAAAAAAGTCTACATTTTGCTATGTAAGAAGTAAAGTTTGGAATTTAGAGCAATAGAAGAAGGTCATATGATCTGATGAATCCAGATTAATCCCTAATGTGCAAGCCAGAGGTGATAGTGGCAAGGGAAAACTTCCTGAGACTACAAGAGAAAGAAATGTTGAGGGAAGCCGTTCTATTATGAGTGACACCATGGATAGTGAAAGTACTGTATAAATCATTACTCTTCTACAGTTGTAAAGTACAACTTGTACAGTTGTAAAGTTTACAGTTGTAAACTTTTTTACAAAGTTATGCTTTTACAAAGCATAACTTTGTAAAAAGTTTCCAGGACCAAGTCATTTTCTAATATAACGTACTAGAACCAGATGTTGAGTATTATTAACAGACATTAGAAGCTGAAATAATGAAATATTATGAATGTCAAAATAATGAAATCGGTCGAAGTAACAATTTTGTCTAAAAAACATATTACAAATTATTGGATTGTAGCAGGTTTCAGTATTTCAGTTGGCTATTTCAGTAGGCTCAAGTTGAACTAAAATTTCAATTTAGTTTTAGTTGTTAGTCTACATTCTGATTCCCATTCAGGATGTATTCTTATCTCATCCTTTGTGTTACAATCGTAAAAGGAAAAAAGTCATCATCATCGTCTATACCATTGTGTCCTTTATACGGGGTTGAGGGGAGGCCTGGAGTCTATCCCAAGAGACTTAGGGCACAAGGCGGGATACACCCTGACACACACACACCCTGACTCGCAAACTATGGGCAATGTGAGAATGGCAGTTAATTTTCATGTCTTTGGACTGTGGGAGGAAACTGGAGTACCCTGAGGAAACCCACCAAGCACATGCAAACACCACACGCACAGACCGTGAGATGGGAATCGAATCCGAACCTTGGAGGTGAAAATTAATTCATTTGAATTGATAAATTTTTTGACTGTGTTAAAACAGTTGTCGCAATTTAGTCAACAGCTAAACATGAAGGCAATAAAATGCTGGTAAGTAAAAAGTTGGTAAGTAAGTTGGTGTAGAAAAAGATGCTAAAGTGAAGTGCTGTAGCTTAGATTGTAATCCTTTCCTACATTCCTTACATCTGAGGTCGTTTAGCGATCATAAGCTCTGAAATGAACTCAAACTATAAATCAGAAGAATGTCGGAAAAACAGTTTAGAGGAAGAAAGGCTGGCTTGTTGCTGTGTGTGTTGAGCCTCTGTGTGGATGGAACTGAGAATAGAGGCATGGAAGAAGATAGCGGAAATTACACACAGTGCTCGGAGAACACTGAGCACACTGTACAGGAACACAAAATAATGTGAGTCATCTGTCCACGAGTATCCTGTTAAAGCGATAAACCAGAGGTGGAAATTCAGTACATGTACTGTGTTTGTTTGTGTGTGTGTGTGTGTGTGTGTGATGAATTGCAACCTGCTCAAGAGTGCATTATTTTTTTCAACTCTGTGTCTAGAGAACACATTGACCCCGGTTTAGCAAAGCTTCATAAATTATTGTGAATGGCTACATCAATTTTTGTCACCAAAAGTTTTTGCTTTAATAGTATTAAAATTATTACATAAGCATAACTTTGTAAAAAGTTTCCAGGACCAAGTCATTTTCTAATATAACGTACTAGAACCAGATGTTGAGTATTATTAACAGACATTAGAAGCTGAAATAATGAAATATTATGAATGTCAAAATAATGAAATCGGTCGAAGTAACAATTTTGTCTAAAAAACATAATACAAATTATTGGATTGTAGCAGGTTTCAGTATTAGACACACAACCTCAGACGAATAAGAACCTACAGTATCACTTGTTGTATCATGCCACTATATATATTCAAGAAAAAAGAAGCCCAAAAAAAAAAAACAATACTAACTACCAATTACTGCTTCCACAGAGTTAAACTGTCCAACTGTTCACTGCTAATCATCAGTCCTTTATTAATAGATCATAAGCAAAGGTTTTACAGAAGCAATTGTTACTGCACATCTGGAAAGGGTTATAAAACCATTTTCAAATAATTCATCAAGTTCATCGTTCTACAGTGAGAAAAATAAGTGGAAAGCATTCAAAAGAGTTGCCAATTTCCCCAGATGTTTACATCCAAGCACGTTCAACCCAAGGTCAGACTGTGCGATGCTCAGAGAATTACAAAAATACCAAAAGCTATAGCAAAGACACTATGGGCATCACTGAGCATGTTAAATGTTAAAGTCCGTGACAGGACAATTAGGAGAAGACTGAAGAAATGCGGTTTGTTTGGAAAGGTTGCCAAATTTGAGGCCATCTGTCTGACAGCTAAGGCTTGGTCGGAATTGGGTTGGTTAACAGAACCATGATCCAAAGCACACCAGTAAATCTACATAAGAATGGCTGAAAAATAATAGCATCAAGGAATGACCAGAGTTAAAGTCCCAACAGCAACCCAACTGAAATGCTGAGACCTTAAGAGAGCTTTGCATAAAGTACAGGATTATACGGGGATTGTTGGCTGCCGAATGCTAGCGAACAGGTAAGGAGGCGATACCAATGCTCAAGAACTGATAACGACTCAATAACGACACTTAAGAATCGATACAGAGGCGTTACTGAGACGGTAAGGAAAAATTCAGTTGGGAGGCAGCAGCCAAAATGTTTGAATATGCTCCAAATTTCTTTGGACACACAGAATTAACACAGAGCCCAAAAGAGGCTGTAAGGCTGCTACCGAACACTCTCGAGCTCTCCAGAGGTCATAACGAATTTGCAACGAATTTGGTAGCAAATTCGGCCAAAAAATTTACTCAAGTACAGTAAGTGTAGCTGTACTTCAAAATAATATTACTCAAGTAGAAGTAAAAATGTATTTGGTGAAAAGACTACTCAGGTACTGTATGTTCAATATTGTAGCGTTTTTCGACGCCACTAGGGATCTTGGAGGACGAGTTGGTTCTGTGGTCTCCCCAATGCAATGGCTAGGGA
>JAQMYK010000009.1:4634998-4646238 GCA_030014345.1 Clarias buthupogon
AATTTGGTTTACGAGTGTTTTGGAATACGAGCCCACTTCCGGAACGAATTATGCTCGTAATCCAAGGTTCCACTGTAGTTAATATTTGCTACTCAGTTGGTTTATATTAAGTTTTGTAGTAAAAATAATCACAGGATATCCATCAGTTTGTTCAGCTTTGAACTTTTGTTCAGTGTGAAATTATGAAATATGGATTTATATCCAATGTTATGTAAGTTAGTTAAAAAGAATTAAAGCTTTTTCACAGAAGGAGTGCAACTATCATCCTCCATTATAGCCCCTTATGGCAAATTGGAAATTACATCCACCTTAGGGTCCACAGCAACACCATTCTGGTCAATAACGTGACCCAAGAACTTGACTGACTTCCGGAGCAGATGACATTTCTTGGGGCTCAGGTTTAGGTTATTATCTTTCAGTCTTTGAAAGACCACATGAAGCCTACTCAGAGCTTCCTCTTCATTGGGAGCAAAGACAAGCAGATCATCCAGGTAACAGAGCAAACTGGCGAAATTGAGGTCCCCAAAAATGTTCAACACCATGCGCATGAATGATGGTGGACTGTTGCATAGCCCTTGTGGCATTCTGTTGTACTCATACAAGCCGACAGGTGTTGTAAAGGCTATGTATTTTTTATCCTCCTCGCACATGGGTATGTTGTAAAACCCAGAGGTTAAGTCCATTATGCTAAAGAAGGCACTGCCCCCAAATGCAGAAAGACAGTGCGCCTGGTGAGGGAGTGGATGGGCATCTTTCAGAGTTCGTGCATTTAACCACCTGAAGACTATACAGATCCTCAGACCACCATCTTTTTTCCAAACCATGACAAGAGGAGAAGCATATTCGCTGATGGATTTACAAATAATCCCTCTCTCTTCCATGTCTGTGAGGACCTGCCAGAGCTGTTGATAATGGGTAGGGGGCACCCTCCGGCATGCGGAATGGACGGTCATCCGTCAGACGAATGCGGTGTACAATCCCATTAGCTCTACCACAATCAAGTGGTTGTCGTGAGAAAATGTCATCATATTGTTCAACAAGTTCTACAAGCTTCCTTTTTGACTGGTTGGTGGCATGACATGAGTCAATGAGGTCTCCCAACCAAAGACTCGACAATCTTTCTTTGAATTCAACCTCAGGAACGGCTGGTCTGATGACTTGTTCCCATTTACTGCTCACCACCTTACAGGAGCTCTGCTCCACTGCAAGACAAGGTAAGATATCGGCGACCTTTGCATTACGCTTTGAAGTAACTGGTCTTGATGAAAGATTAGTTAGTTACATCGGCACCCACCGATCTCCCCACATTGGCGTGATAACCCGACCAACAAGAATGTCTCTCGATCTGGACTTAGAGGTGCTAGGTTCCACAATGATCGAGCTACCTGGCGACACTGGTACACTGTTGGGCAGTCTGCCCCACACTAGATGTTCGTGCTGCGGGAGAAGTGTGACAGCCCGAGGTATTTTCACTGTGCCAACCTTGTCAGGGACCTCATTCCCTCTCCATCTGGTGGCACATGACATAATGTCTAAGAAATGTTCATAGTCAGAAAATGAGTGTTTACATCCTGTAGAGACAAACTTCCAGTAATCATCATTGCTTTTCATAACACGCATTAGACACTTGAGGACATTTAACCGATGATGAGTTCGTCACGCTGACCGGACACAACTAGAACAGGGACAATGCATTTCATCCATAGACGGTCAGTGTCAGGTCATATATGCACTTGGGGTGTGTCTGTTTACCCCCACATCCAACTATAATACTTTCTGTAGATTGAGGTTCTCCCACAAGTGCTCCAGCTTCTCTAAGTGAACTTTCAGCCACTTCGCTCATAGTACAAGCCATGGATCCAGAATCCAACATGCCCCTTGAGTTCAATCTTGTCATTTACTGTCACCTGAGTATAGAACAATTCGCTGAAAGCTGGTACCTTTCCTGACTATTGAACTATGACTTGGTGTCCTGTTGACACAACTGAACAGGAGTTAGCATAAAGAAGCTCGAGATCTGACTCATCTACTTTGAGGGTATTTTGTCCACCCCCCACACCACCCCTCCCCAAGTGTGGGTATCCTAGTTTTCTGAAGCATGACTCTGGCCGATGTTAGTGTAGCCCATCTGTCTGCGTCTATGTCTACTGCAGTCTTTCTTCCAATGGCCTGGAATGAAACACCAGAGGCAAAGATTCTCTTTTCTGCAATGCTGCAAAGTGACTTGCATCAGCACAAACCTGGCAGTTCTTTCTTTGGAAAAGCCCTGAGTCATCCTGCTGTGATGTCACCTGCACTGGGGCTGCTGCAAGTACATTCTGATGTGACATCATGCGATCCAGTAAGCTGATTAAGGTCTGCAAACCATTCACATCGAAGGCTGATGTGGTAGTAGGGGGCATGTTGGCTATGAACTGACTCTGCACTAGTCTGTGTAGTTCCAAGAGACACTGGGGACTGGGTGAGCTGCTGTGTGAGAGCTGGCACAGAGTGGGACAGTACTGATGTCTGGGGAAACTGTGGTACGGAAGCATCTGTCAAAGTTGGAAGAAATGGAGCTGCTGTGGGTGAAAGCTTAGAAGTGTGGCTTTGAACTGTGGCTAAAGGAAAGGTTTTGGCTGCAAAGTCTGAAGCTGTAGTGAGCTGGGTCACCGAACAGGTCGGTTCTAACTGTGGCATCTCCGTACCCTGGGACATTACAATCTGGTTGTGTCTGTTCGCATGTTTCTGTGGGGTTGGGAGAACAGTCTGAGTCTCTGCCCTGAGTTCACACTGATAGCTGTCAATGCATTCCTGAAACTCTGCGTTTGTCCTCTCTTCAGCTGCTTTGACACTAAGCCTGTTGAAAAGTATGGGGTCTGGACAGTACTTGATGAACACTATGATCGACACTATGTCCTGGATCCTCAACAGATCCAGTCTCTGTCAGCAATGTCAACAGCATTATTTAGTCTAAGCCAGTATTCCATCACTCCCTCATATGGTAGTGGTTTGGTGTTGTAAAAGTCTGCCATTGGCATACAAGAATAAGTTAAGTCACCAAAGTGCTGTTTCAGGATATCAAAGATCTGTGCTGGAGTTTGGGTATAGTTAAGTGATGGGTTGTGATGTAATGTGACCCTTACAACATCTTTAGCCTTCCCCATAAGCCTACTTAATACCTCTTGTGACTGCTTACTTGTTGGCATGTTACTTTTCACAAAATATGTCTCTACCATTTCTACCCATTCACGGATAGTGCACTTATCCCTATTGTCTTCCCTGGAAACTGGAGGCTCTTTGATATTTGACTGCATGACAAGCCTTACCCCAGACAAGTTCAGCTCAGTGGGTTTCTGCGCTGTCCTAGAGGACTCTGATGACATTGGTTCACCACCTATTCTATCACTTTGTAGTTGTGCTACAATAGATTGACCAATATGATTAGCCAGCTATGAAATGAGGGTACTCAATTCAATAGGAGTTGTTGTTGGTGGGGTTTGTAACCCACCAGGAGGACCTTGGACACGAGTGGAGCAAAATCTGGGACTACTCAACCTATCTCCCTTAAGTGTCTGAATCCCATCTCTGGAAAACCACCCTCTCCCCATCTTGACATTAGAGTAGACGTCTCCCCCATTTATACTTGTTCCCTCTGAATTCACTACTGATTCCATGACATTGAATGAAATACACGCGCATAAAAATCCCAAAATAACTCACATACAATAATGCACTGTAACATAGAGTTTGCACTCTTGAGTTAAATTGACTGGATGTTTAAACACAAAAATCATCCCACACTAGCTGACCAACTTTGAATGATGGTGAATGAGATGAGCTTCCTGCGGTGATCGAGGTGACGTCGATGCTTGCTGGATCCGGGTCACGGCCCCAATGTAGCCCATCTCGACTATTCCTCACGTGTGTGTCACACCGTTCTGTTCTCTCTGCGTTGTGTTGCGTTACAGATGAGGCTGAACACGGGACTGAATCTCTGACCCTTTATTGTTGCTGTAACAAACAGACAAATACTGTATGAGCTGTGTGTGTCGAGCTTCTACGTAGTTACGTCACCACTCACGTTGTGAGCACACACACACTCATGAACACACAGGCAGGAGATCACAACCGTCGCATATAAAAGCATTCATGAGAAATCGATATGAAAACAAAAGTGATAACGTTTTGGTGAAATTTTCACTATCAACTGCTACACATTTCTATATATATATTTAGCAGTGCCCTTTTTTCCCTGCTCCCCCTGCATCGACCTGAGGTGATGTCAACTAGCCTCCTCCCTCCCCACACAGTCACATAAAAAAATTCAACGTGCAACCGAGTGATGGGAAACCGATCATGCAAATGTTATTTATAATTATAATTCTGAACTTTGCCCTTATTTTCCCGTGCATGATATGTTCTGTGTTTTGGTAGAGAACATGACAGACAGGATGATGGAGAGTAAGGGTGTGTCTGATACTATTTGCCTTGCCTTAGTATTTCTCTACCATAGATTTCATTTTGATTCTCAAAACTACGGAACAAGTAGCTTCCCGTATCGGTTCAATACCGAGCAGTCTTTTAGTTTCAAGTTACAGGATGGTTGCCAACCCTAACACACACACACACACACACACACACACACACACCTGTCAGCGTCGTGGTTGACACACCTGTGCACAGTGATGACTCTGCCTGGGTAAAGTCCACCCTGGAGAATGATTTTTATATGGCAGCAACATTAAAATAGATTACTAGCAATATTCCTGAATTCTTTTTAAATTCTATACATACTGAATAAAGCACTTTTATAAACACTCATGTACTAAAATTACAGATTTAACCCATTCCACCCAGAGAGATTTCATTTAAATGTATTAGCACAGCTAGCAAGCCCAGAGTCAGCATGTACGTTATCCAAAAATGGACACTTAAATCACATTTAAACCATGATCTCCATAGTGATCTGAGAGTTAATTTGCATAGTTTGCATAGTCAGCAATTTTATAAGCATATTTTTGAGCATGCTATTGAGTTTCTTAGCAAACTGTGGAACCAGACAATAACAATACCATGGAAATGTGTTTTACTAGTTAGTTCCCATCGTTGATGGGAAAAGAGTTAGAAAATAGAAAAGAGTAGAAATAGTTAAAAGGTTAAAGCTAAAATAAGCTGAATAGCTTTAATGTAATCAGTGATATTATTATTTAAGGTTGAAGCCCACGTACATCTCCCAGTTTTTAAAAAGTTTAAATAAATCAGATAAAGATGAAGTTTTGTCTTAAAACGACTCCAGCGGTGAAAATATGAACTAATCCCGGGGAAAGTATTCAGTTTAGCTTTTCTAATTAATATCTATTGGTGCAGGTGTTTATTTACATTGAGCAAGTAGCGCATTAGTAGCTTATTTTAAAGCAGATTATTAAATCCGGCACATAACTGATCGTAACATCGCTTTTACTCAACATTTTGATTTCACTTATGGTGCAGATTAAACTTCAGGCAGATATCTAAGTACTGAAAAAGTTTAATAATAATCGGACACATAACTGCTCATAGATTCACTAGTACTCAAAAATTTGATTTCATTTATGCCACAGATTTAACTTCAGGTAAATACTGTTTTGCAGTTTTGCATGATACTGTGACAAATTCTGGCTGGACAGAAATACATAGAGACAGAAATTTTCCTGAGACCGGAAAATATAGTGCGCTTACCACGCAAATCTCAAAATGCAGTTTATAAAAGGAAATTAATTTGCATCAGATCACAATGGCAGCCATATGCAAATCAACGAATGAAATACAAAATACAACTTGTCAGTAAACCAGGAATAAACAGATGCAACAGGGGGAAAGAGACAGATATTAAAAAAAAAAAAAAAACACCTTAAAAGACCTTTGTTGTGGATTATGGGATTATGTGGTTCTTACATAAGCAAGTGAAGGACTGTACGGAGGAGGTGTCTGTGAAGAAAGATAACAGGATCTACTCAGACTGATATCAAGCATGTAAGGAAATGAACAGATGGATAAACCCAATAATAAGTCCTTCTCACGGCGGATACACCAGGGAAAGTGTAAGAAGCCTGTACCCGAAGTAGTAATGAGGCAGGAAACAAAGTGGATAATGAGTTCCATGATCATGGTTCACATTAAGGCCATGTTATTCAGATATTCACATACTTCAACCTCAATGTCTGTGATAATTACATAAACATACCGTTTGTGCAAAGCTGGGTTGTGATACCAACGAGGTCTGTAAATACACAATGCCATATTTACAGTGAATTCTGAATAGAAATTGCAATTTCTATTATATAAATCACCATCACCTGAGACAGCGGTGCAAGATAAACTGAACAAATTGACTAATAGATTGGAATAGAATACATGTGGAAATACATTCTTTTCTTTTTTGTATTGGCAAACAAAAGAATCAGACTCAACCTCAACTCCTGACAGAATACTCAGCAGAAGGTTATCCGGGAGAGGGGAACGTCGGATTCTGGAAAATTGATGGATTACTTGTTGCCAACTTGCAGAAGAGACACATCTGTCTGTACACACATTCTCGAACACCACTTGCACATTACAAACTCAGCTGGGAGTTATTGCCATATCCCCTGTACGGTCCTGACTTCACTCCAAGCAATTTACGAAGGTTTGGGCCATTAAAGGAGTTCCTGGGAGGCCAGTGTTTCAGACTTACCACCAAACCCATTTCCTGCCTCAGTCTTTTCTCTTAAATGCAAATCCCTGTCCTGTTCCTATCCTCAGTCCAAGATTATGTCCCCAATCTTACCACCAAACACAATTTCTGTCTTTCTGTCCCAGGTTTATTCTTACGCCTACATTTTGCTTCAATCTCACCTCAAACCCAAACTTTGCCCCAGTTTCCCAACCAGACTCAAGTTTTGTCTTAGTCATAACGCCAAACCCAAATTCTGTCTCCATCTGGCCTTCAACCCTAGCCCCTGCCTCAGTTTTACTCTCAGGCAGGAGTACTTTACAGGAGTAATAGCAGCACATTAATAATAGTACTGTATATTATGCTCCTATCTTGTAATCATACTAAAATCATATAATCATACTTGATTTTTAATGCTTTTATTACCACATATACACCATACAGTGAAATTTAAGTGTCAAAAAAGACTATATTCAAAGCAAAAATTTTAGTCCAAGGAAAAACATATGACATTGAAAGTATAAGATCAAAAATAAAAAACAGAGACACAATAAGTGTATTTATAAATTGATAAAAAGAAGACGAATTACTCACTGGGGTTTATCTGTATTACATACTGTAGCTACAAATCTTAGCCATTCAACTAGGATAAATGTTTACCTCCAAATATTCTTACACTGTGTGCTGGGTCACTAAAATAACTGAAGCAATGTTTTTTTTGTTTTTTTTGTTTAAATTCAATGCCAAAAGCCAGATGTAGTGAAATCTTTCAGTGGTTTGTTTCAGTATGTAGGTTTTACTGTATTAGTACAATATGCTGTAGTTTAAGCTCTGCTAGTGTAGTGTGTTATTATACTGCGTTAAACAGTTTTTACTTTAAAGTATTACACATTACAATCTGCCCTTAAACTGTGACAGAATAGACACTGATGTCTCCTTCAATCTCCAGGATGTCGATCTGCTGAATCTGGTAGTGACGATGGTTGTAGGTGAACATTTGTGCGCCGTTCACCGAGATCCTGTAGCACTGAGAGTCACATATGATGTTCACCTGAAAAGAAAATTTAAATATAAGTCTGAAATTCAACATGCAATCCCATAATGTTTTACTCAGTGTGACCTTCATAATATCAGAGCTTCAGCCTATAATAAATATGATTGGATTAATGATATTAAAGGACAGTTACACGGTGCACAGTGAACTCTATGGGTGATATGTCGAGTTCCTAAAATGGATGTCTGAGCCAAATGGATATTTTTAAGTAGCATTTTAAATTCTAATTTAAATTGAATTGCAAAAATATGCATCTTAAAAAAAGATTGTGTTTTTTGGGGGGATTGTGACTTTTTAGGACAAAAAAAATTATTTATGAGTGTATAAAATCTGTCATCTAAAAGCTCACTCACTCACTCACTAATGATTGTCTATACCGCTTTATCCTGGGAACGCGGTACACTCTGGATGGGTTGTCAATCCACTGCAGGGCACACACACATGTTCATTCACACACTACGGGCAATTTTGGGAACGCCAATCAGACTAATCTGCATGTTTTTGTCCTGTGGAAGGAAACCAGAGAACCCAGAGGAAACCCACCAAGCACAGGGAGAACATGCAACCTCCACACACAAACCCAGAGGCGGGAATCAAACCCAGACCCTGGACGTCCAATGCAACAGTGCTAACCACTATACTACATTAAAAAAAAAAAGCTACATAAATACATTTGCAACTATCTTAAGCACTGTACAGTATAATGGTTAAAAACATATGGGTTCAAGGGAGGGTCCATACATTATAATTCTGTGCAAAAATTATATCATATTAAATCATCACACTGCCTTTCACAATATCAATATGTAAAAGTGACACAGGACAAAAATCTTTTTTTTTTTTTTCTTTCTTGAGTGTAGGGTCACAGAACCTATCCCAGGAAACTTAGGGCACAAGATACACCTGGGGTACACCTGGATGGGTGCCAACCCATTGCAGAACAAAAGCACACACACTCACACACCCGATCCTATAATATGGGACACCGCATGTCTTTGAACTGTGGGTGGTGATGGTGCTAACCACGGTCTCACACTTTAAAAGATTTTATTTTAACTTCCTGCACTTCCATGGGAACTCTTTAAACAGCTAAACAGGATCACGCTGAACTCTTCAAAACTGCAGACAGGGTTTGGTTACCATAAACTGCTGGCCTCTATGAAAGGGCAGGCCACCACTTTTCTCCTCATGACCCCATCTCTCCTTAATCAGGCTGTTACGCACCACTGCGTTGTCGTTGAAACGCGGGTTGAAGTGGAACGCAATGCCAGAGATATACCGCAGGTTGATGCAGAACCTGAGAAGAATATAAGAATATACTACACATAATAATACAGTATTGGTTTTGAATTAATTTGAAATTTTCTTCAGGATCAAGAACGTATCTCTCTATCTGTCTAAAAGAGAAATGATTGCTGTGTCTTTACATCAGTAACACAAACCTGTCAGCATTGTGGTTGACGCAGCCCTGTATGGTGATGCTTCTGCCTGGGAAAAGCCCACCCTGAATAATGGTTTTATATGGTATAACCTGAGAAGACATGCAAAATAAATTGGTTGAATGCTTTACCACAGCGTCCTAGTGTAGCTCACTTAACAAAACCCCAATTATCCCATTGTTGCAAAGGATTATTCGATGTGCTGTTCTTACATAATGAGGTGAAGCATGGAATGGAGCCTGTGAAGAAAGATATCTGTTCAGTGAAACATTCAAACAACAGAAATACTGTAACTTGAGATTACCAACCATATATACTGTACTGTCATTCGAATAAAAGTTCTTCAGTACTTGGACTATGGATTTATTTGATTACATTATATTTAAAAAGTCCTCTAAAGGACCTAATAAAACTGACTTGACTACTTAAGAACATGTCTACGTAAGAACATGCAGAAAGAACCGACATTAACCAAACTAACATTAGAATATTGGGACCCTTGGCACTGGGAAAATTATGACAGGGTTTTTCTTTCCTCTCTTCCAATGCCTAAATAGTTTGAGTAGAACGTAACCAGTGCAATTAAAAATCTACACAAATAATCAAGTGTATGTCTGAAATAGACATTAACAAATCTACTGTAACACAAATTGCTTACCGGACATGGGTATGGGTGGTGTTTGGCCATGATGATACCGTGTGAGCCTGAACAAGGTGTTGCCTTTTTCCTTTCCAGACACCAGGTGATCCTGTAAGCTGTCCTTTGCTATTGATTTGCAGTTTATGTTTTGTTTTACGAGAAACAGCTCTTATCATATAATCTAACAGATCACTGAAGACAAGGTTAATAATTAGCAACAGGACCGCGGAACAAGAAATTTTATGACAGGGTTTTTCATCTTTTCCAACGCCTACTGTAAATAGTTGGAGTTTGATTGCAGAATTTCTGTGTAATCTTTTATACAGTCTAAAGGATTCTTTAGTTTTTCACTTTGTTCATGTTCAGGGTAATTTCATAAGCTGTTATGTCCATAAATCTCTCTCTCTCTGTCTCAACACACACACACACACACACACACACACACACACACACACACACACAAGGCCAACTCTAATAGCTGAGAAATTTGACAGGCTCCATGTTGGTCTATATTGTCACACCCTCTTATCAACAGATCTTTGTTCCAGTCTTCCTAAATAACGTTTTATCAAACGGCTCATTACATATGAACTTTAAACCACACCCCCTCCCCAAGTACTGTATGATACCTGCTTGCAGTAATTCCAAATTACCCCTACATGTAAAAGTTTGTTTCTCCTTTCACTTCTGTGTGGAAGTACTGTAATTAAAGCATGCGCAATGTAAAAACAGTTTTACTGCAAAATAGAATTCCAATTTTTTTTTTTTTTTACGTTGTGATTTCCTGTTTTCGTCTGCATTCACCGTAGAGATGTTTGAAAACCAGCGCTAGTGTTAGCGACATCAACAGTGGAGATGAAAGAACTCTGACCTTCAGCGTGTGTGTGATGTATAGGAACCAGTTTAGCGTCCTGGGAACAGCAAGTCTGGATCTTGTTTCAAGCCATGTCATGTGTCTAAGCACTTTCTGATTTTTTCTGACATAAGTGTAAAGCACTGTACAAGTCTAAAAACGTATTCCACTACAAGTAAAAGTAGGCTTGATTACTACTGTACTCAATTAATACTAAGTACGGGCTTTAAAATATACTTTATGTACAAAAGTAAAAGTACTCCACAAAGAAAGTGACTTTTTTGGGATATTTTACTGAGAAGTTACTGAGAAACAGTATTTTAAACACAAGTGAAGTTCATGCAGTTGTAATATGAATGTGCAAATCAAGTATAGATTTATTTTCAGCAGAAACTAAAATGTTTTTTTATGAAAAAATAAAAAGTAGAACTCATCGGCTGTGTTCAGACGCTTTAAAAGTTCGCAAAACCTTATAGGCATTACATAGATAGAAGAGATATCTACATACAGATGTCGCCATTAAAAACGCACGTTTCGAGAAAAGGGATCCCGTGACTTGCCGCGGCTTCGCGCGGCTGCGT
>JAQMYK010000009.1:4653067-4672097 GCA_030014345.1 Clarias buthupogon
AAAGTCCTTCCATGCGCCATCTGGCGGATATTCAGTGAAGCACAACACATTTATTTAAATTCCCGAATGTTGCTTGCAGTAAGTCGCGGCACGCCGCGCGCCATCTCGCGGGAAAACGCGCATTCTTAATGGCCACATCTGTACATAGATCAAGTTTAGACATGGTTTAGACATGATTTGGACATGGTTGGGCAGAGACGAGTGAACACTGCATATTTTTTTAGACAGAGGACATTACAGCAAGAATGCTGAATAACTAACTAGCATTGGTGAGAAAAAGTTTGGAGTGTCCCAGGTTCAAACCACCAAGTTCTCCCTGTGGGGCTCTTTGGACCCTAATGTCCTTAACTGGCCGAATGTAAGTCACTTTTGATAAGGGTGGCTGTCCTGCTTGTAGTCTTATTTTTTTAAAAGCTGTGGCCTTTAAAGATGGTAAAAATAAATCATTGATTAACTTTCATGAAAAAAATTAACGGTTTCTGCTTCTAATACCTGAGGCTGTATTGTTTGGCAAAATGTCTCGAAATTCAATAAATAAATAAATAGAGAAATGTGCTTTGTTCTTTTTTTCCGCAAAGGCAGATGCAAATATGATAACTGAAAGATTATTAAGTTACTGAACCTAAAATAAGGAAGACCTGTAGATGATGCCATGATTTGTTGATAGGGACAGGATTAGACATTAATTAAATAAATAGCACCATTGTAAGCATCTTTAATTACTTTGGTAATTAAACCAGTTGCTGCCATTAACTATATATAATGCAAATAGTCTAAGCAATTAAGTATGGGTGTACTACAAGCATACAGAATTACAACCCAAAACATTATAAGCTTGCTACAAATCTTTTGAGTTTGATTGAAACAAACCAAATGCGTAAGAGATCATAACTGTTTAATGTTATGATTAAAAAAAAAAAAAAAAAGCAAGATTTCAGACGTTTTACCATACTGATATTTAGCTTTACACAATATTATTCTTATGTTTTTGTTTTGAAGTGTAAACAATCTAATAGACGGCACGGTGTTAGAAATACGAGCACAGCTTTATTGTTTCTCAAGGAGGAAAACAAAAAACGTGTACAGAATAATAGCCACATGCAATACAAAAATATGTATTTGTACATGACAGAACATGTATTGACCCATTCTAAAAAAAAAAAAAAAAAGAAAGAAAAAAATAAACCAACTATTTTACAGCATTTTTTTTGTACATGAAAAAATATAGAGATATATACATCTGGAACAGGGGAGCAATACATATTCCAAAATGTAGTACATTATATATTAATATATGTGTATATAAAACGTCCATATAAATATGAAAAGAATTAGGTTCATTCGCTGTACAATAAATAAAGTTTTGTTACACGTATATCTTACAAGTCACCAGTATTTTCCCAACCACAATACACTCCAGGCTTTTATTTTTATTTTACTTTATTCCCCACACACACACACACACACACACACACACACACACACACACACCACTACACTCACAGACATTACAAGAGGTAACGGTTACTAGCTCATTGTAACATGGCCTTGTCACTGCCTCCTATTACTATTAAATGTTTTACGCTACATAAGGAGAAAAAAATACTTGAGAAAACAGCAGTGCTTCTCTTTGGCTCGTTGTCACACTTGAGTATACACAACTAGCAAAAACACACATCCTGTTTACGTCACTTTTATTGCCCTGACTCATGAAGCCATGGCTCTTTAAGCAGTCAGAAACAGAGCCTTGTCCAGCATTTCTTTTATTTCTTTCTTGCTACTTTTTAAGCAGCCTGTTTTAACCAAAAATAGAAATTTACAAAATTACTCATAATCCAGATTTAGCTAATCAACAAAGACGTGTCTGGTGTGTCAAACTTGTTTTTCTTTTCTTCACATTTCACCCAAAGTTACACGGCTAATATCACTAACAAGTGAGGTTAGCATCTTGAAAAACTGCATGACTAAAAGAAATCACACACTCACCTCAAACTGCTGAGGTGATATATAATTGTTTTTTTCAATCTTCATTAAAGGATTGTTCTTTATACTAGCTTCATAGTAGCTAATCAAAATAAATAAATAAATAAACAAATAAATAAATCAGCAGCATTACTGCTAGCAAAACTATGAGCTAGGTAGTTTACCTCACAATTCCTAGCAGTACTTACAGCGGTACCTCGGCATACTGTATGAAATTAATCCGTTCCGGAGACGAGTTCTTAAGGCAAAAATTTGTATTGCGAAACGTATTTTCCAATAGGAAATAAGGTAAATGCAGATAATCTGCTCAAGCCACCCAAAAATATTAGAAATATTACCAATTTCCAGCACTATAATCATATTTTTTGCATATAAAAACATTTAGAAAGGACAAGTAAATGAAGTAAAATATGAAATAAATAGATGCAACTTGTAGCAGCCGAGGTACCACTGTAGATTGTAATCAGTTTCATTATTACCGACTGCAATTAAGAATTTAACCTGAATTTAAATTTTGTTTTAGTTTCCAGTGTAGCTAGTTCAGTATTTCGATTTAACAATTTATAAACTGATAAAAAAAGATTATCCTTTGCTAGCACTACTAGTTCTTTTAACTAAAAAAACACTAGCATTTTCTTAGCATGGTTATGTATGGTAAAATGTAGGAGTTTGTAAATAATTAAACAATTTCAGCAACTAAACAGCTATGTTAAGTTGGTTTTAAGATATTTTTACTAGGTAACATCTGGTACAGCTAGCTAACTTTAATTTAACCTTATACAAAACATTTTTCTTTAAACTAAATAATATTCACTTGTGTTTACATACTGTAACGTCCAAGCATCATGCATTTTCCCCATTGCAATAAGCTGTGATATGCGTTGAAGTTTTGAAAATCATCTGTTTATTTATTTAGCTAGTTTTATTTAGTATGAAACACTGGTATGTATAAAAATACATGTTTGTTGCACGGCTAAAAGTGAGTAGCAGCCATCTTGTAGCTAGTAAAACAAGAACAATCAATGCTGCGAAAACTGTGTAAATGTTTAGCTTAGCTACTGTTTTAACTTAGGTTTCCTACAGTAGTTATTATCTTTTAGAAATTGTAATTAATATACTCTATATTTTAAGCTATATGTAATATACAGACTAATTTACTATGTATATTAATCGACTAATTTAGCTTGCTAGCTTTAGTATTTTGCTTTGAATATAAGCTTTTTTTTTTAATACTACAGATTAATTCTTACTTATCTTTATATTGAAAGTATATCTGTGTCTTATTTCAGTGTCTAGCATAGTAACAGCAGTACTTAGCTTAGTTAGCAAGTTGGACGAACATTTCATAGTAGCACATCGTTAGCATGGTTATTTTTAAAATTAAATGTAATAAATTAATTAATTGTTCTATTAACTAATTAACTGGAGCTCTTCTGAAATATATTTTTTGTTGTAGAATTTCGAATGGAGCTAGCTACTGTAGCTAAAGAAAACCTAGTACAAAATAAACTATAAATAAACTTTGCTTCCTTTTATATAGTATCAAAACTCATACATTTGCCTCAAACTATGACATTCGTAACTATAGCTTTTTCCCCAAAAATATTTTAGAATAAACTAATATTTTTACGTTACTGTGAAGTGCACAGAATGAATGTGTGAGATCGCATTTATTTAGTAAATTTAGTACTCTCATAAGTGTGTATAATGTACAGTGGCATCTGTTGAATTTTGAGATGAAGTAATGATTTTTTTTCATGGTCGATTTTTTATAAAGGCGTTTTCCATTTAAATTTCAAATTAGCATATCTCCTCTTCCCGTGGGCCGATGATGATACAAAGCCTATATGTTACTGCAAACTCAGCCAAATACAGTGAAAACCCCATTAAAATTTGTTCAGTATTTGTTACATGATGCATGCACAAACAAACAGACAAAAATTCCAAAAAACATCTTGCTGTGTTCTGTTACTTATCTTACGTCCCCCGATATATTTTTTTTTGCAAATATCTTCAATGTACAGACCAGCCAACTTTACATTTTTATTATATAGATAGAAGATAAATTAGCTGAATGTAATTTGAATTGTTATATACTAGTAGACTCATTCATTATTCAACCAAAAATATCTTCTGAGGTGAGCGTGTGATAATTTAGACATGCTGGAGGCTTCCCTTACTAGTGTCATTGCCAATGTGTTTGTTTATCATTCTGGGTCAGGGTATATAACATTTACTTCTGGCCTTCCGATTCTTCTAAAAGACATTTGGTGTGGCATCATCTGGCACCAATATACAGCAAACTATGTGACAGCATTTATAGTCAGTTGGTGCAGAAAGACCGTTACCAGTGAGCCTGTGTATCAGAGAAGCAATAGTGCACATTGAAGGAGCTGGAATCCAAAAAGAAAGTGTAGCAAGTACTGTAGGAAGAAAAGGGCGTGGTGCATCCAATCACAAGGGAGAAAAAGTATAGAAAAAAACAAAAGGAAGAAAGACAGGATGCCATAAGAGGGAAAAAAATTTCCACCTGGCAGACGCTACATCTCGTAAGTCCAGAGTCAGCCAAGACGCCGAGAGAAGAGAGTGAAAAAAGAGACTGACAGGGCATACTCCAAAGGGAGAATCAAAAACACTGGAGTTGAGAGCCGCTCAGTATCCGTGCATTGCCAAAGCGCACTCCCCTCCATGGACAGCAAGCAAAGGCGGAAGATCACACGGCGAAACGTTGGGAGCAGGAAGTGCATCTTGTTTTTCCCCGGGGTCCACGAGTTTGTTATGTCAGGATGCATGCAAGGCAAATCCGGGATTTTTTTTTTCTATTTTGCATTGCTTTAGTGTTTCAGCTACAACCTAAAGGACCGTAAAAAGGAAAGTCAGACAGAAGAGAGAAAAGAAATCGGTTAGGTTGTTAACATGCAAATTAGAAGGGAAAAGGATGTTTATTAATATGAAAACGAGGTCAGATATTAGTATAGTTTCTGCTCATAGACATAGAGGAAGAGAGGGGTAAAGGTGCGGAATGAAAAAAAAAAAGAAAAACAATGTTAATATTAAAGCACAAGCAACCTACTGTACAGGTCAATATCTATCTATCTATCCATTTATCAGTCTGTCTTTCTGCCTGACTGCTTGTCTACAATGATGTAGCAGGGTTAACTTTAATAAGCCAATCACAAATTATTGTGGATTATATGTCCATCAGTTCTCCAACATTCTTTCTTCACTCCTGTTTAGCAAAAAATAAAGGTTTTAAACAATACAAAGGCTTAGCTATGACAAATTTAAATTAATTTCCCTATCTTTTGCTAATGTTTAATTTTTTACACATATGTAAACAGTCAATGCACGTTTATGAATGGGGTGTACAAACTTTTGTGTGGTAGTGTAATTTAGTTTGGAGAGAATTTGAATACTATTTGTGTATAGTTGGTAAACTGAAAAGACTTCTAAAAAAGACACTGTCCTATGTTTCCAAGTCTGCTGAGACATTCTCACATGAGTGGGGTAAATGTTGGCAGCCACTGAGCATGTGTGTCTGCATCGCCATCCTATGCTTACGATACGTACTCTGCGGATTTCCAAAAGTGTCCAGGGTGTGAGAGCCTGCGGTTGAGCTTGGGCAGTTTCTCCAGCATATCGGCCAGCTGTGTGAATGTGGGCCTCTCGCGCAGGTCATACGCCCAGCATGCTGACAGGATCTCCTGAGAGCAGGGTTACACAAGATGAAGAAGTTGACTGTGATTTGTCAACACTGAATGTATACAAAACAGGATGCGGAAACTTTCACATATACACCGTTTTTTCCTTTTGTAGTTGATAAATGATGTGGGTAAATCATGCTCTTGTACTTCAATTAATGATGACAACTCATGCATCCAGGCCATTGAGCGTTTAAAAACACTTCATGGGACCACTCACCGTGACTTCTTTGCCCAGACTGATCTCTGCAAGGACCTTCTTGATGCCCTCTCCGCTGCCCACTTGCCAGATGGTGGCCTCTGCTGGTTGGTTAGTGATCGGCCAGTCCCTTGCTTGCAGCTCATACCAAATAGTGCTGAAAGCATAACAACAGGTCTGTTAGTTTAAGCACTAAACGATTCCATCCCTGAAACATATAAAAGACGTTCTTACCCAAAGGCGTAAACATCAGCTGCATTGGAAAAGGGCAAGCGGTCCTCGTTGTTGCCAGGGCTCATCTTGCGCACAATCTCCGGAGCCAGATAGCAAATCCAGCCGTGAGGAAGCTTCAGCTCATTCTCTCGCCTAACCACACACATACAGACCAAACACTTCATATCTATTTGATTCTAGAAAAATAACCGTCACACTGTGAACTGTCTTATCATCACAAGAAGAAAGCCTTTACCTTCCCTCTTGAACCACTCCGGAAATCCCAAAAAGCCCAAAGTCAGCAATTACCACTTTGTTTGTGTCGTGAAAGACGTTCTTTGATTTCAGGTCCTTGTGAACGATCCCCTTCGCATGCAAGTACCCCATTCCCTAATGGAGCGGAAAGACGGCAAGAAACATCAGCAACAAAGGGAAAGGAGAGGTATTAGGTAGCTAATGATCACTTCAGATAGTTAACAATAAGGCTAATCATGCTAGTTACCTTCACAATCTCCTGTGCAATCTGTCTTGTCTTGTTGATGTCTAGCGTGTTCTTTGTATCTCTCACAACAGAGTATAATGTCCGGCCTTTGCAGAAGCTAAGAAGTAATAGCAAAAGCAGTACTGAATGAATGTAACTTATTATCGTGATCACTTAATTATATCAATACTGCCATGTCATTTATCAGATATAAGCGGATATTTAGCCAGCTATAGACCTGGTAAGAATGATTTGGAATTTTGAATTAGTAAATATTTGTAATTTTCACTCCATACTTTATCTAGCCAGACACTGTAGTTACATAAGCTAACTGGACATAATTCATGACAGGATTTTTAACGAATATACATACAATTTCTGAATTTTCACAGTTAACACTATTCAGTTTGCTAATAATTAGTTTTTATGTTACTATATCACTAATGAGCTAAAAAGTCAGGAATGTACAATTACAAAAGCTAATACTTTTTGCTAATAATAATACTCTAATAAGCTAGCTAACTTTAGCTAACCTGAAGAGATTCTGCAAGGATTTTACCTCATATTCAAAAATTTTTATCAATCTTCACCTCTAATGCTAGTCAGTTAGCTAAAATAAGCTACTGTTTATTGATTTTAAGAGGACTTTACCTAGCAGAAGATAAGCTGATGAAAGCATTTTTGAGAAGAATTTACCTCATATTCTAAAATCGTTTATCAATCATCACCTCTAATGCTAGTCGGCTAGCTGAAATAAGCTGTGAGGATTTTTTAAAGGAATTTACCTCATATTCATAAATGTTATTTAATCTTCACTCAGCTAGCTAAAATAAGCTAATAGCAAAGGATTTTGAGAGAATCTTACCTCATATTCATAAATATTTTCTTTTAATCTTCAACTCCAATGCTAGCTAACTACCTAAGATAAGCTGATGAAAGGATTTTTGAAGGGAATTTAGGACATTAACTCAATATCAATATTTGCAATAATCCATATTCCTAATGCCACTCAGCTAGCTAACTTATTTAAGAAAAGGTTTTGAATTGTATGTCCATAATTTTTTTTTTAAAAGATTCACTTCTCATGCAACCTAGCTGCCAACATGTGCTAATGTAATTAGCAGATTTTAAGTCATACTGATGAAATTTTATTAATCATTACTTTTAATGCTAGCTAGCAAGCCTACAGAAGCTTACCTGAAAACATAAATCAAATAAATAATATAAAACCATGTAAAAGCCAGACGCAAACCTATTCATACTAAATATCAATATGAAAATACAGGTTAAATAATGTAAAGAGTAAAAGCAGTGCAGCAGCTGACTGACCTGGTAATGATGGCGAGGTGTGGCGGAGCCATGCAGGCCCCCATGAACAATACCACGTTCTCATGGCGCGTCTGTCTGTAATTCATCACCTCCTTTTTGAAAAGCTTGAGATGGTCCTGATTGTTGCCATCAATCTCGAGCAGGCGGATAGCCACCTCGCCGTGCCAGCGGCCCCGGTGTACCCGTCCCCAGCGTCCCTTGCCGATCAGCTCACCCAAGTCGAGCTGCTCAAAAGGGATGTCCCACTCCTGCAGGTAGACGCTGGTCTGACTGGGCTTGCGTGAGACAGGACCCTTCCAGTGGCCACGGCCTCTTGCACTGGGCAAATCATCCAGTTCATCTTCGTCTCCTTCACCATCTGAGCCTCCATTTGTGTCTTCAAAGCTCACCTCATCATCCTCCTCCTGTTCTTCCTCCTCCTCCTCCTCCTCCTCCTCCTCAACTTCCTCCTGCACTTCTTCCTCTTCCACGCTCGCCTCATCTTGCTCCTCTGCTTCCGCATCCTCATCTTCCTCTTCCTCCTAACAAAGAAAGGCGTTTTAACCACGTGTCTCCTTTCAACTTTTGAGCATGGCTGGATCTTAGTAGTAACTAACCTCTCCATCTTCATGCTCATCCTCAGCCAGCTCAGCGTGCACATCCTCCTCTGATTGGTCTGTCTCATTCCTGAGCGAGGGGTAAGTGGAAATGTTAGTCGACATAATGGCACCAATACTTTACCAGAGATAACACATTCCTTTAGGTCATCAGTCGTATATCTTACACTGTATCCGGTAGGCTTTCTGGGTGAAGTGTGTTGGAACTAGACACATCTGAAAATACACACAAATCATAAATGTTTGGATTTTGCAGGTGGAATTTGTTTGGCTTCAATCCCTTAACATTTGTTTATGAGACACTGACCAGACATGCAACGCCAAGACTCACCAGCAGGAGGCGAACAAAATCAACATTACATATCAAGTCCATGCTAATTATTTCAATTCTCTAGCACCCAAAAGTGTGTAAAACACCTCATGTAAGTGGTTGTAACATGTATATGGGAATAAGGTTAAAACAGTTGCAGAGCCATCACTTATAAATATGAATAAGTCATGGTTTTATTCATTCCTAACACATTTTTGACATATGTACTATGTATTGTTTTTTACTTGCTATCATTGGGGACAGCAAAGGAAGAACTTCGCTGTACGAGTGGAACATGTTTTTTTACTGTGCATATGACAATAAAACTATATTTTTACCGTGACGTCATATTGCAACGACTTCAATGTAAGTACTGCACTCAAAATCGAGTGCACTTCACTTGCTTGACTGTCTCGTTTATTAAAGTTATGAAGTGATGAATCATCTATTAAAATTGCCCAAATATAGCCAGGATAAGAAAAGAGCAAGGCATCAGCATGCACACTCTCACATAGGCAAGCAAAAACCAAAGCATCTAAAATAGCACAATACAAGCTGATAGCTGGACCAAAACACTTTTGGAAAAAAAGGTGTGAAACCTGACAGGTCGTCTTTAACTCACCAGGAAAGATAAACTGCTGTCTATGCTGAAAGTAGAAGGCAGCTTAGGGAAAGAAGGACGGAGAAATCAACAGACAGGGAAACGACAAGGGGGGAAAAAAAGTTGAGGGTTAAAAGCCAAGTTGAAACCCAAATAAGCGCCTTGTGAACTGTACTGTACGTATTAGCTTGTTTTATGTAAAACTAAATGTTTTAATTGATGCTCTTATAAATTATCCTCATTTTATACCTAAATAAAAATCTTAAGATAAGTAGGTAGATACAGTACAATAAATGCATCATTAATAATAAATGACACTTTTGACGCAATGAGAACATCCTGTAGTGTCCCAACACTTACCTGGGAAGTTGAAGCGGTTGTCGCGGTGGTTTTTGGGTGAAGGGTTGGGGGGCGGTGTGGCACTGGGAGGGTTACTCTGCTGGAATGGGGCAGGAGATGATGGGGTGGAGGACGTGGTGGATGAGGGGTTACTGCTGGAGTCCAGCTGATTCAGCACAGGTGGATGTTCCTGGGGTGAGAATGGTGTACCATGTTTATTGTCAGTTTACATGCTATGACCCTTCATGAATATTTATTAGCCAGGTGATGATCATTAAAATAAAAAATGCTTTACGTTTTACAACCAAATTCAAGTATAAAGCCGAGCAGTAATGGTCTTGCACAAAGGGCTACTGTAAGTCTTGCATTTTACCCCACAACCTTCTGGATGCTTTAATCATTTAAGCTAGAATCGAAAAAACCTCCATTGACTTCATGGCATATTATTATACAAGCAATTAAACTGAGAGGAAAATGTTTAAATAATGATTTCACAAGCAACTTTACATGAACTTATACCAATTTATAAATCCATAAATTTTCGTCAACCTTTTATTTTTTAGTAACAGAAGTTCACACAGACCTATTTTTTTTTAAATAGAAACCTAAATTTAACCAACAATCAACATACAACTTAATTCATACTTTTATTTCACAGTGTATACAAAATATATTCTGCATACAATTTCCCCACATCCTGAACGTCATGTCATGTCACGTCACGTCATGTCACGTCACGTCACTATAAAATCACCATAGAGACACTAAAAAGAACTACAGAGTGTATGCAGACAGAAGTGATTATTGTTTTAATGCTGCATCATGAAGACCAGTACCTTCTTGGTTATTGCCTTTGGTAACGTGCCAAACTGCGGCGCCTCGGCCGGACGATCCACCGGGTTGTTGATATCTGACGGCACGGACTCCGTCCTCCGGATCTTTGTGACTGAGTGAGACAGAGCAGTCAAGAAATGTAACAGTGAACACAAAAATCCTTTTTTCTTATGGCCATTTATGTGCTTAGAGCAGAGAACACACAGGGCACTTACTACAGTCTACCCGAGCCTCCAATAACGAACTGGACTAACTTAAACACATCTCCTGTTATACTGAACTTCCAGTCTCACACAGTGAGCATGATGCAGATCAATCCCTGCTATCCGTTCACCCAAATGAGGATGGGTTCCCTGTTGAGTCTGGTTCCTCTCAAGGTTTCTTCCTATTACCATCTCAGGGAGTTTTTCCTTGTCACTGTCGCCCTCGGCTTGTCATTATCATTTTGATTCATACACGTTTACATCTCATACAAACTTAAATAATTATTTCGATTGTGTAAAGCTGCTTTGCGACAATATCTATTGTTAAAAGCGCTACACAAATCAAATTGAATTGAACTGAACTTACTGGGAAGGAACGATATCCGACAAGGAGGAGCCTCTTTCGTACATTTATTATGACACTTTAACCTGCGGAGATGAAAACAGACATTAAGTAAAAGACTTTCATTTTCGCTCTAAATGATATCCATTATGAAGACCTTGGTGAGAACGAGACGCCTCCTCTGCACTCTCGCTTTAACAACCCACCTACAGTGTTTGCATTTCACTCCAAAGATCATGTTCTTCTGGCACACTTGACACGTCTGCGAGAGCCACGACTTGGTGGAGAACCTTAAACACAACACATGTTAAACTTCATAGGTGTATCTACTGGCCGATACAGTATATTCTATATATTCCATGGTGCTTCTGTATCTACACTGTAAAACAATGCTGAAAAAAGGTAAAGGCTTCATAACAGCTCTAATCTGAGGTGCTTTTTGAGGTTAATTGGTGATTTCTGAGGCAGGTGACTCTAAATGAACTTCTCCACGGCAGCAGAGGTACGTTTGGTCTTGCTTTCCTGTGAAGGTCCTCATGAGAGCCAGTTTCATCATGGTGCTTGATGGGTTTAGCAAACGCACTTGACACAATACTATTCTTGCAAGAACTATTTCGGAACAGCTGACCTTTGTGTCTTTAAATAACTGACTGTTATTACTTAATTACCTAATGTTATTTCATAGTTTTGAAATCTGCAGTATTGTTCTAGAGTGTGGAAAATAAATCATTAAACAAAAAACACTGAATAAAAAGATGTGTCCACTTATAACTGGTACTGGTTTTGCTTTTTTTTTTTTTTTTTTTAAACATGAACACATCGGCCACTTCATTAGGTACACTTCAGATTGTGGAACAAAGGTACTTTACTTGACTTTGAACATGACTTGGCTGTTGGTGCAAGATGGGCAGGTACTGTATGAGTAATTCTGAAACTGCTGATCTACTGGAATTTTCACACACCACCTAAGGTTATCTAGGGTTTACAGGGAATGGTATGAAAAAGAGAAAATATCCGGCAACTGAAAATCCCTTGTTGACGATAGAGGCCAGAATGGTTCGAGCTGATAGAAAGGCAACAGTAACTCAAATAACATCTCATTACAACTGCGCAATGGGTTCTTTTGTACAAACTTTGTTATACATGTTCATTTTATACCTGCATTATTAAGTCAGTACAAATAAATTAACATTTCTGATTTCCAAACATTAGCATTCCAGAAAAATAAATAAATAAATAAATAATCTTACAGGAAAATATTTGAAGGCCATCAAACAGCAAAAAATAAAAAAGCTTCTGTGTTCTGCATGCATGAAAAAAAAGAAGCAGGTTCGACTGAAGGACTGTGGCTGGATCTGCAGGATGTTCAGTAAAACTCAGCAGTACCTAATACTCTATTTTAAGCACAGGGTTGTCATACCAATTATTGACTTTATTTCATTAATTACTGTTTATTTCTTTTTATAGCATTTTTTGGACGAAGAAACCCTTTTTTTTAAAACTGTACAACAGAAGATTGAAAATACGTTTCCTGGTATGAGGAGTCTCGATTTCTGCTATGACCTTCTGATGGTAGGTCAGAATTTGATTTAAACAACATAAACCATTCTCTGTTTTTAACGCATGAATCCATCCTGCCTCGTATCAATGGTCCAGCCTGGTGGTGGTGGTGGTGGTGGTGTAATGATGTAGGGGGAATTTTCTCGACACACTTTGGGCTCTTTACTACCATCTGAGCATTGTTTAAATTTCACAGCCTACCTGTGTATTGTTGCTAACCATGTCCAGCCCTTGATGACCACAGGATAACAAACAATTTAACAAGGCTTAAATCATCTCAAACTGGTTTCTTGAACATTACGATGGATCTTAACCACAAAGAATTAATGCGGTTCTAATGGCAAAAGTGGGTCCAACCGTGTACTAGCAAAGTGTACCTAATGAAGTGGCCAGTAAGTGTATATTTCATATTCATGTTTATGAGACAATGATAATCGAATATACTTGTAGAATATAAAATCTGATTGATTTCCTGTAACTGTTTACTTACAACGTAGTGATATGTCATATAGGTATCTATTAACGGACTTATCAGTAAACATGCTCATTTAAAACATTTTTTTTTATATTGGAGAAGGGCAGAGTTACCTGTGAGTGACAGCTAGGCCGATGTCTCTCCTCACTGTCTGCGGAGAGCTGCGATGGACTGCGATGTTATCTGTGGACAAGACAGAGAGAAGGATAATAATTCACACCTTGCATTATCTTTAACGTGATGATTAAGGCTCTTAATTATGTCATACTACAGTACGTAAATAAATATATGGAGCACTAGTCAAACCATTCTCTGGCCCATTCTCTGGTAGCACTCAATCAGAAAATACTTAAACTGTGAATTAACAAATGAGTTTCCTAAACCATTTCTATTTTTTTTTTTTTTTTTTGGCTGTCTTGAAAAGGAAACACAATAGGCCTCTAAGCGGTCATCTATCAAACTTCACTCGACATAATAAAGTACTGGAACAGCTCTCAAGATGGCGGTAAGGAGTTTCCCAGGGGAATATAGTGGGAAAGTTGATAAGTGTATGTTAAAAATGCAATTGGAACGCAGCCATAAACTCTCCAGCACAGGAAGAGACGTTGTGATAAACCTTTAACTCTGAACCTGAGCAAATATCCAGCCTTTTTTTTTTTTAAACCAGGATCAACATCAGAGTTAATCATTTATTTATAGCAGATGTTTGTTTTTTTTTATATGCCTAAAAGACAAACAGAAATAATCCTAAAAACTATGCAGTAGGGTTTATTGATTACTACTATACTAGTAGGATAAACATTGATTTATTTATTGTATTGTGTTACAATTTTGTTCTCAAATCCTGATGCCTTAATATTTCTCCCCTGTTAATCCGTAACAGGATCGATCCTACTACCCAGGAGCATTACTGTGCAGTTTTTTCCCTTTCAGTTCTATCCAGGACTATCTAAGTACAGTATATGCACTACGTATCTACTTCGTGCCCACTATATCAGTCTGTGTGTGTGTGTGTGTGTGTGACGGTAAATCTCACTCCTCAGGCCTCCATGATGTTCCTCCAATAGCGTGGGTGTCCTCGGCAAGGTGTAAGGGGCCGTTGCTGGCACAGCGGCGTGTGTCCGTGTGGAAAGCAGCGGAGAGCGAGACGGCGAATCGTCGCAAGCATTGCCGTTAATCTGGACGTTCAGAAACAGCTTGTTTTTCTTCCCGCACCTGTGGACGCAAACACAGGCTGGGCAGTGAGGTCGCTGAGAACCGAGAATGCAGTGCAAAGCAAGATCAAGAATTTTAAAATGACTGGGTGTGCTGGATGTACAGAAATCAGTCAAGTATCAGGGATAAGAGATGTAGAAATTCAGACATGCTTTTATTTATAGGAGCTCATTAAAATTAAATCCATGTCAAAGCTCAAAACACCATATGCAATGCTCAGTGTTAAAACAAAAGTCAACCATAAAAGAAGGCCTCCGAGTGGCGCAGTGGTAAAGCGCTCGCCCTATCATCCGGAGATCGCTGGTTCGGTTCCCGGGTGATGCTGTAACCGCTCACAGCCGGAGGTCTAGAGAGCGCTGATTGGCCGAGCTCTCTCAGAGGGGAGGGATGAGAGGTATTTAGTGCTCCTACATTAATCACGGCTCTACAGCCAATCAGAGGCGTCTGTGAGCTTGCGCACACGGAGGGAGCGGATAGCGCTGTCCTCCGAGTGTGTTACGCCGCCTCTAACGGTGCGTGAGCGAGCAGTTCGAAAAGATGCGGCTGGCGTGACGTGGCTCAGAGGAAACATGTGATAGTCTTCGGCCCTCCCAGCTGAGTGGTAGTAGTAGCTTTAATATGGGAGCCCCCTAGTGACAGGGAGGAATTGGACACGACTAAATTAGGGAGAAAATCGGGTGGGGGTATCCTCCTCGGGGTCTGTGTGCAGAGTCTGCATGATCTCCCTGTGCTTGGTGGGTTTCCTCTGGGTACCCTAGTTTCCTCCCACAGTCCAAATACAAGCATATTAGGCTAATTGGCGTTCCCAAGATGCTTGTAGTGTGTGAATGTTGCCCGGAGGTCCTACCACGGTTCCCAGCTGGACTACAGAGCTTCCTAGATGGATGGATTTAGGTTATAGAAAAGTCAACTGAAGTTTGCCACTGAGTCAGTTACGTGTGTGTGTGTGTTTTTTTTGTGTGCTGTCCTCTTTTGGACACTGGGTCTTCAATGTGTATCCTGTTGTGACATTTCTCTGGCTCTCTCTCTTTCTCGCTTTCTCACACAAGTATTTTTGGGTTATTGACAAGGATATGTGCAAGGATACTATTTGCAGTTAGATAATATCAAATAATGCACTAAGAGGACTTCAAGTATTAGGAGTCACACTATTAAATGCCTGGGAATGTATTACAGTTCATAATGCCAACTTAAAGACACTGAATTAATTTTATTCCTTCATGGAGTATTTGACTGGGGAACAGAATTATCAAATTACATGCACCAAACATGAACCATGCTAAATATCAAGATGTCTAATACATAAAGACATAAAGGCTTATTTCCATGCCTCTAGACCTCTAGATTTGTTTAATGTCTATAACTTAAAACAATATCCAAGTGTTAAATAATGTATAGCCCTTTTTGGAAAAACAGGAAGTGACCTACTTGTTGGTGGGTGTGTCCTCGATACGGTTGCCCAGTTGGCTCTCGTGGCTCTTGCTGCGTGTCAAGGTGATGTTGGGCAGGACGTGCAGTACCTTGCGTGAGGGCGGCGGTGGCGTGCAGGGTGGCTTTATGCGGTGCCTCCTCTTAGAGGGCGGTGTTATGGGCGGGGTGGAGGAGTGTCCATGGAAACGGACAGGCCAGGACGAGTAGTATGGGCTCGGGTCTGTCAAGCTCTCAGCGTAGCCGTGGTAGATGTGGGCCTCTGGGTTGGGCGGAAGATGACGTGAGTGAAAGCATGGGACGAGGGGCGTGGTAGGCACGGTGGGTGTGGTGGGCGTAGTAGGGGGCCGGGCAAGAGGAGAAGGGCTATGTGGGCGTGTCAGACTTCCAAGTAAAGGGATCTGGTCGGCTGGGATAAGGCCTCCGCTGTCTCGTCGAGCGGGCTCGGAAAACCAGCAGCCTCCGTCCTCACTACACTCTCCTGAGAATGAAAAAGGAGCAGTTAACCCTAAACACACATCTGATAGGAAATACTATCAGATATGCTGAAAGAGAAATATAATCCTCAACTTCTAACCAATCAGATTAATGAGTTCAACAGCTCTGTGGTACAAATGCGTGTACCCCTTTCGAACATCATATATTCTTTATTTCGTTTGCAACAACATTCTTGTGATGATTTACCAAGCCAAATGTTCTGTGTACTTCTCACATCGGGGAGTTTCTTATTTCCAAATTAAAACTAGACTCCTGCTATTATGAGCAGGCTGCCAGACCAAACAGGACGCCCACCTGATTCGGTGGCACTCTTTAAGCAGGAGAGGGCGGCGCAGAGCCGAACACACTCCTCCGCAGTGGCTCCCAGGCTCCTCATGGTCTCTCGCACCTGAGCGCCGGGCATCTGCAGCAAGGCATCCAACGACAATTTCACAGGCAGCGCCTACGCGGGATGAGACGTAGAGAGAACAGAAGAGACAGCAGGGTTGGTGAGAGAATCCACAGTCTACGTTACACAGTCTCTAACTCTGTAGTGTGAACACACCGTATGCAGATAGAGTTTATACATCCACTGTCAATCAGGCTCTGACACTTACGTGATCCAGCTGGCTTTATTAATACTGATTCCAAAGCCTTAAATTTAGTCAGATGAAACTGTACACATACATACACGTAAACTCGTAACAATGAATACTTGATGTAATTTGTGTTACTGATTTTGGGATTTGAGTTATTTGAGTAATTTGAGTTGTTAGGGTTGACTCATTTACTGTAAGTTATATATTTTAGGTTTTGAGAAATTTGATTTATTTGAGTCATAAATAAAAAAATTTAATTGCTAATCAAAACTGTTTAAATAGGGTGGACATGATATTTATACAGTGAAACCTTGGATAGCCAAAAGCGAGTGTCATTAGAGTGGTTCCTTGTTAAAGAAGTTTCCTGACTTCTTCAAACACACACACACACTAACGGAAACACTGCTCTGTCGAAATGGTAAAATGCAGGTTAATTTGTTTTATTTACACTTTATATTTTGTATTAATTATTTTTATTTGAATATTGTTTGGTTGTAGAACAAATAATCTGAGTTTGAGATTATTTCTTATGGGACAATTTGCTTTGATATACAAGCACACTTTTGGAACGAATTTGGAACTCTGAATTGGAACTCGCAATCCAAGGTTCCACTGTATATATTTACAGTATGTACATACAGTATTAGTTGATCATTTGATTTAGTGATTTAAGTCAATTAATATCATCTACTCGTTTGAGTATTTTTGGGTGATTTAGTGCTTTGATTCATTTGTGTTTTAGATCAAAGGCTTTAAGTAATTTGACTTATTGCAAGGAGTGTATTTGATTCATTTGAGTTACAGGTTTAGGGGCTAAAATAGTAAGTTTAATTTATAAACAAAACTGTCTAAATAGAGTGGACATGATATTTAGAAATAGATTACCGTACATGGGTAAATTTCAAACTTTTTAGAAATTTTTAAAACCCATTCATTTGGCTACATTTTATATTTGGTACTGTTTGGCATTACTCCACAACTCTGGCCATGCCTCCGTGAATATGCCAACAGATCTGATCTTGATGACTAGAAATTACCTGGATGGTAAAGTCAAATTTAAAAATGCTGACTATGAGACAGATACATACTTTGATTAACTTTTGTCAACGTATCATCGTTACGCCATTAACAGTGTCACTGTGTCAAAGGAAGCCTGTTTAACGTAAACGGGTATGTGGCAGGATAAAAAAGTCGAGTGCCTCATCACCCTTTCACAACCCGATGGTCATTATTGTCTGAGAGGCTTAATGCAAATGAATCTCTCTCTCTTTCTCGTTCCCTCTACCAATCCCCACATCATGTGACCTCTTAGACTAATTAAGCCTGGCCGATGATCCGATTACTTCATTACAGACCTGTACGAGTGGAGGAGACGAGGCAGTCACGCCAGAGCTCCTCGAGCACGGGGTTTATTTTCATGGATTCAGAAATGTTTATTCAAATGTAACAACAACTTTAATTTGTAAAGTGCGGTATGGATTTTATATTTTGTTTTGCTGCTATCATGTTAAACTGAATGCCTGTAATAATAAATACAGGAGTGTTATTGGATTATTAATATTAATAATCTTAGACATTTTTCCTATCGGAGTTTATGCCCAAGTACAGATAACATCTCTAAAGCCCATCAATTTCAGTACAACAAGTTCAATTACCACTATTACTGCTATAAGAATAATAATAATAATAATAATTCCAATATAACTATTAATGCCATGGTTATTACTGCTACTGTTATTGCTACAGAATGAACATCACTGCTAGCGCTATAATTATTATTATCATTTCTAATAATACTTTAATGACTACTAATGCTATTATTACTGCTAGCGTTATTTTGCATAGGATCAACCATGATATGGCACCCCTGGAGCAGACTGCGTTCAGGGTCATGCTCAAGGCAACTTGAGCTGGGGTTTGAACCACTGACCTTCTGATCAATAACCCAGATCCTTAAACCCCTGAGCTACAGTAACTTTGCCTCAAACTGTTAATGGCCCGTACAACAACTATGAAAACTTCTACTGCTACTATCACTGAAACTAGTACTATTATTAATGATATTGCTATTAGGGATGTCCCGATACCGGTATCGGGTATCGGCCTCGATACCACATTTTTTAAAGTACTCGTACTCGTTAAAA
>JAQMYK010000009.1:4672197-4683337 GCA_030014345.1 Clarias buthupogon
TCTGTAAATTTAAATCATGTTTTTATTAAGTACTCGGTATCGGTATCGGCGAGTACTGAAATGCAAGTACTCATACTTGTACTCGTTTTCCAAAAAAGTGGTATCGGTGCATCCCTAATTGCTATCATTATAACTAGTACTACTCATACTCTATCTTTATATCTGTTACTATTATTATTATTATTATTATTATTATAAAATCTGTTACTACTAGTTTTATACTCTTATATACACTTTTGCTACTGCATTATTGCTACTACATTTTAGCTACTACTGCTAAAATGGTTGACAGTTAATACTACTGCTATAACCACTCCCGATAATACTACTGCTATTATATTACTATAATCACTTTTCCTACTACTCCGTACAGTAACTGTTATTAGCACTGCTTCTATTACAAATTATTACTATTATTAATAATAATGCTGCTGCTTTTCCTCCTCCTCCTAATAATATCACTATTACTGCTACCACTATTAATACTACTAACTATACTAATACAAACAGTACTAATATAACCCTGCACACTATTAACACTGCTGCTGCGTAGTAACACACACCACTAGGCCAGAATGTAACTGTCCTATACATTACATTTCCCAGTTTCTTGTCCTAATCATAATAATATCTCTCAAAACCAACAGAATGTTGAATGCTTTTCAATGCTGCTTGGGTTTTTTTGTTTTGCAGGATTTGATCATTTCCTTCCTGAGGTATGGAGAGCGTTTGTATTCATTTGAGAAAGTCAGTGCGCTGTTGAAGCAGCCGACACTGATGCAAGACCAACTGAGTAGAAAGAGTTGTAGTAAGAATAAAGACAGACATAACTGAACACACACACACACACACACACACACACAGTGGCATGATACGATCCTGTCCAGTAGGTCGGGGTGACACGGGGTAGTGGCACGTGCATGGCAACTTGCCTTGCGAATCGCTGATTTGCGTTAGCTCTTTGTGCAAAGCCGACTACGTTCTAAAACGCTCGGACTAAGAGGTTCTGTCTGAGACGTCATTAGTTGGGTCACGTGTCACTGAATGATCTCCTGAACTACTGATGAACTTGAGGTCAGAGCACTGCGTTCCACCTGGAAGGCAGCTCAGGGGGGATTACTATTTTTTTTTTTAGTTTAGAGCATGGAACTTTCTCAATTTCGGTAACGTCAAAATTCTGTGCAGAAAAAATTACACAAACATGGAGGTCCAAACTAGAGCCGGTTTACCAACACACGACTGTTTCCTGTGTTGCCAGATAACAGTCATACTTATGTTATTTTTATCAGTTTGTCAGTTAGTTAGTATAAATAAGCTAACAGTGTGTCACAGCGGATAGCTTTTAAGCAATCTGGCTGGGAGAGAAGAAAAAAGAGAGAAGAAACAAAAACGAGGAGAAAAAAAGAAAAGGAATGCAGGTACTTAGACGAAATAATAAATGCTGCTTAAACAATAAGAGGAGCAGATGAATAGAAAAATACTAGGAGAGTAAAGAAGAGGGCAAGAAAGTGAATTCTTAAAAGAGAAGAAAAGAAAAATGATGGCAATATGAGAGGAGAAAAGAAGAGGAAATTTTAAAGAAAAGAGGAGAAATAAAAGCAAAGTAGCAAGGACAAGTGAGGGTATGAGAAAAACAAGGAGAACAGAAGAGGAGAGAAGAGTAGAGACAAAAAAGAAAGACAAGAGATAACAGACAGGAATTGAGAAAAGAAAGGGAAAAAACCAGGGGTGGCTCAGTGGTTAAGGCATTGGACTACGGTTCAGAAGGTCCCAGGTTCAAACCCCACAACCACCAAGTTGCCACTGTTGGGCCCTTGAGCAAGGCCCTTAACCCTCAACTGCTCAGATGTATAATGAGATAAAAATGTAAGTCGCTTTGGATAAGAGCGTCTGCCAAATGCCTAAATGTAAACATAAAGAAGAACAAAAACAAACAAAATGATGAGAAAAAAAGAATAAAAAGAAAAAAAGACGGGAAGAGAAATAAGCCAAGGGGAGAAAAGAAGAGGATGAAAAAAGTAAAAGCATACAAGAAAAGAAAGGATGAGTGAGATTATGAGAGAAAAGAGGGAATAATCTCATATTCTCAAGAGATGAGAGAAGAAAAGACAAAAGGAGAGAAAGGTTAAACAAGAACAAAAAATAAGCTTGGACACACAGATAGAAGACATTAAATGTTAAGAAAACTGAAAAAAGATGAAGAGAATAGATTGAAAGAGAAGAAAAAAGTGGAGAAGATGAAAGGAATATTTAGAGGACAGAAAAAAAAGAGGTGAAAAATTTTTTTTCTTTATTATTCTGCACCTGCAAACTCGCCCTGCATCATTTAACCAGCACCCCTCCCCCGATACACATTGACACGTCCCTAACGCTGCATGTCTGCTTGTCACCTCTATGAGCTCGGGTCTCAGGCTGACGGTGCGTAGCCAGTCCCCCAGGCGTGGGTACGTGTCCAGGGCCTGCGGTCTCTCTGTTTCCGGAACCTTCAACTTGCACTGCAGCTGCTTGCAGATGTACTTCATGAGCTTCACCTGCAGGGGGCAACAGAGAACCAGACGCAGGAAGGAGGGGCGGGTTAGCAGAGAAAAGTAAAGTTTTTTTTTTTTTTTGGAAACGTGTGAAAGTCGTTTATGGCAGTAATCAGGATGAATTGTACAGGTGGCCATGTTGACAAAGATAAAAAAAAATAGCTGACAAAGATGTTGCGCAAGAAGAATGACTTTAAAGCAAGTTAAGTAAACAAAGACTGTTAAAATATTAGGATTAGGTTTTATTAACAAGCTTCACTTCAGCAGTAAAAAAATAAGTTGTTCTGTTTGTTTAAATGTTAACCAGATTATTATTTACACTCCATAATCACACTATAAACATACAGCGATGCACAACAGAGTCCACTGTCTCACCAAGGACACACAGAACCAGAGTGTGTAAAAGCTGACTCAGGATCAGACAGCTCCAGGATCCTCAGGCTTGACCCGTTTAGATTGAGGCATCTTGAAATATTCTGCTGAGAACGGCGGACCCTTTTGATACCCTCATTACAGCCTGACGAGTCCCGAGGGTTCTCGGACATGGGACGTCCTTACGTGACGTGACTTACGGTCTTTCTTCTTCCGTCATTGTCGTGCCACACAAGCTTTCACACTCTGTGATCAAGCGAAAGGGTAACTGCCACAGCGCAAATGAACCGGAGCTAATTATAGACAGACGTATAAAGGTATTCGTCTGAACCGTTGTCTGAGGTCGGAACGCAAAACAGTGTGCACAAGGATGCCAGAAATACAACCGTACAAGATTTATTTTTTCTTGACTTGTTTTATTATTAGAATACACAATAAAACTGGGTCCAATCGTAGCTCAAAGGAGGTTAAAAGAATAGCTTGGGCGGAAAATCAAGTGCACAGAATGGAAAATCCGATTTTGTTATTTACAGTATTTATTTTCTTTCTATAGTTCTAGCTACTTTCTAGCAATTAACACAACACAATCTCACTCCGAAGTTTTTCTGCCCAGAGATGATATAATCAAAATATATTATCTCAATTTCCATTCATTTCTGATACAACCCTGTCGTTAACGTTCATGTTAACATTAAAACTAGTGGGATGGGCGATGGTGTCGATCGCAGTGATGCTACACCAGCAAGCTTCTGGTAGAGAACACACTCCTCCAAATATGTTACTCTGCCCTGGGATGCGGCAGGAGCACCAGTCAGTTTGTGTTCAGATGTCTACAGTAGGTGGAAGTACGTGCTAGCTGGCCTTCCTCCATTAGGTGTCGTTTGATAGAGGAGAGCTAGTTACCACTCCAATTGGGGGAGTCAGTAATCTGTGTGAGGTTTAAGTTTGAGATTTTGGATGAACAAGACATAACAAGATTCGCTTTGGAGTGTTAGTGAAAAACATGGAGGGAAAAACGTAAATTTGAGCTCAGTGGTTAAGGCCCTGGCTTGTCACTGGAAGGTTTGTAGTGCTCAGTGAGCCACCGTTGGGGGTCTGATCAACACTCTTAACCCTCAATTATGTGCTTATGCAAGCTCTATAATTGGATCGGATTCTGCCTCGCTTCTAAGTCGCTTTGGATAAAACCATCTGCCGAATGAATAAATGTAAACGTAAAAAAAAAAATAAATAATAGAACGGCTCCGAGTCAGGCCCGTCGCATGATTATATCTAATCTACATCATGCCACTGCACTTGGCTCTATGCCCCGGTGCAGTGAGCATGCCATCTGACTGAACCTTCTCCCCCACAATCCCTGCTTATTTCCCCTCCAGCAAACAGGCCCGTCAAACAGATATAAATAGCTGTTATTATATTCAAGCATACCTCCTCTCTGGGGGGTGGGGGGGGGGGGGGGGGGTCTGTGCGGCTGCCATGGCAACCGGGTGTCATCAGAGCGTCGCAGCGAGTGACATCAGCACTCGCGAGTTCATAGTGAGGCTAACACATGGCTGCGTCAGGCCTCGCTTCCTCATGGCTATTCTCTCCCCCAGGGCCTCTGTCTATCTGGGTTGAGATTTGCAGGATGCCTTTTTTTTTGTTTCTCCCTCCCAACCCTGGCGACGTGTCAGGATCTTTTTGAATAACAAAACGCGACATGGGAGGGAGCGTTCTGTGAGGCAGCTCCCCTCCGATTCCTTCGCAAACAAGACAGCGTCGGCCAGCACAAGAGGAATTTTCCAGAGAGCGCAGAGAGTGCTGACCAGAGCAGGAGGAAGAGAGAGAGAGAGAGAGAGAGAAAGAGATCTGGTATCTGGTTCAATCCCTTCAGAAGCACCTATGGTCGTTTGCAAAAATTTGGGCACCTCTATACAAACCAGACTTTGCTGTTAAGAGACCATAGAATTAAAATGCAAGGTTGGTAGATCATCCATCAACTGGATGGGTGCCAATATATTTGCACACAGGTTATGTTAGAATTATTTATTTATTTTTGCTATATGTGATTACTATAAACTGTAAGTAATGGTGCGTCCAAATTCTAGAATGTACAGAAGTAGTTAATATTCTAAGTCAGAACATGGGTGCACAAACTTTTGCATATATCTTTTAATCTCTGTTTCTCTCTCTCTCTCTCTCTCTCTCTCCGCCTCTCTCTGTCTGTCTCTCCATGTCTCTATTTCAGCATGCTTTACTGGCTGCACAGATAATTGTACATGCATTGCCAAACCTTGTGTTATGTAGATATATGTTAGAAGAAGAATAAAACAGCAAATTGAACAATCTGTAAATTATAAAATAAAAACATCATGCGAGAGGGGTGGTGGAGGGAAAGAAACACTCCCTCGTTTCGCTTTTAACGAGGACAGGTTGTGCAGACGTCTCAGCCGAGCTGCAGCAGCTGATGACGCAGGCAGGACGAGGGGTGGAGGGGTTAAAGGGGGAGAGTTAAGGAACAGGAGGAGGAGGAGGAGGAACAGGAGGATGAAGCCTGGCCTGCTGAGACGGGTCCTTTCAGAGGGAGACCAGGCAGGCACATCGCTGACGCACGCACAAGCTCTGTTACCAGGAGGCTGGCAGCCATAAAGCCAGTCATCCTTTTCACACCTCCACCCACCTGCCAGCCAGCCTCCTCTAATCCCAGCCTTAATGAGCGCAGCGTGGATTCGGACGCCAGCACCCAGGGGCTTCTAGCCAGGCTCGGTCCGTCACGCCATCACGGAGAAGAAGATGAAAAAAATCCAACCTCACCACACTGTATCTAGAACCTTCTTCAAACATACGCACAGCTGGATGAGAGAGCATTTTTTTTTTTCAGACAAGTTTAAAAACTCTTCCCTGAGGTTTCGCCAAAAAAAAAAAAAAAAAAAAACATTGCATGAAAAGACACAAGCCACCAGAGTGTGTGGTAGCTTAGATATAGAAATGACAAGCTAGTGCCCTGCTCCGAGAGTGTTTAGCTGCAGTTCGAAAAGCTGCCATAGATTCACGTGTCATGGTTAGCTTCCATCCTTCCAGATTGGTGGATGTTGTTGGATAAGGGACATTCTGCGAGTAGGTGGGAATTGGCTAGGACTAGATCGCTGATGCCACAGTCATGATGTTGCGTTATTCTTTATCTATCACACCTTCTTTTTTATCAACACAATAATCGTGCATCTTTATTAATATATTGGTTTTCTAGTGTATTTGAACATAATGCACGAGTATGATCCATGTATCATGCTTATAAACACTCTTTTTTTGGCAAATTCCAATACAAGAAGGTTTAAACCCAGACCAAGAATGACAATGAATCCATCACAAGTACATAATATTATATGTATTATATATTATACATTTGACTTGCAAGTCATGTTTACAAGTCAAATAACCAGGTTGACTTCAGAAAAAAGTAACGTCTTCTTTTCTCATAAATGAGGCAATGCTATGAAAGGGGAGTTCATATTTCAGCAGCATTAGCTATGTTTACGATTGAAATCATTCCAGTTAAAGGATGTATAATATTTACATGCACAAAGCATTTAATCAGATTGTAACTGATGTGCACAAAGTTCTACGCACTGGGAAGTGTTTAAGCTGCTGGAAATATCATAAAAGAAGAAATATTTTTCTCTACCTTTGAAACTAGGTTAGGCTTCCTATCTTTTCCGATAAATCTCACCTTCTGCACTGTGATTGGTTAATAGAAGTCAGATTAATCTATGATTAGTTGGATGCTTTACTATGTGTGAAATGGTGAGATAATCAGTTCCCCCTCCTCAACCAGACAGCCAGTGGATGAAAGTCTGAAGTAAAGACAGGAGGGAGAGAGAGTTGTTTGTTCTAACGGAGTTTACAGATTGTAAATGGAAGTAAAATTTTTCTTACTGCTTCTCGTCAGGTCATTACTCCCACATGGGGTAAACGTGAGAGCGAGAAATGATCAGATTGAGTGCTTCCATGGCTAATTTTTACCTGCTGAACGGATTTGTAAAGGTGAAAATTCATTTGGATTACACTGGATCAGGTCAGACTGTTCCGATTGCTGGTGTTTACTTATTGCATGGTTATTCCTATAGGGCCGTTATTTTCGATTATTAGTGGAATATAGAGAATATATTGCATAATCTTTATATGGCACTTGATCATAAAACAAAAACAATTGTTTTTCATATTGTACTTTTATAATCTTAAATGTTTTAAGAAATTAAAAATGCACACCATAGACATATATTCAGGCAATGTATAGAGACCAGAGTGTGTAAAAGTGAAAATGCATCGTATAAAGACACCACTGTTTTGCATCAAATATAAATTCTGAAGGGAAAAAAAAAACACTCATCAGGCATTTTCCCAGAGTGTCAAAAAGAGAGTCAAGTGCCTTTTACAGCTCGTTCACTCTCACGCTACACTCACAATCCGTGCAATAAGCACCTGCGAAGGAGAAGTTAACGTCCTTGGGTTGTGAGCCTACGCTGGCTCAACGGTGAACAAAAGGACTGAGCACTTAAACCAAGGGTCTCTTAGAAAAGAAAAAAAAAAAGCACATAAAGGGTAAGGTAAACCAAGCACCTTGGATTTAAAGCTTTCACTTTGGTACGCTAATGAAAGAGCAACACAAAGGTACAGCATGACAAGGTCAATAGCATGTCAACATCTCAGTTACGAAACTGTAAATACAGAAACATTCAGGAACGAGTTTATGAGTAAATAATAAGGCTTTCGTTTAACTACTGTACTCCGTGCAGCTTAATCTCCTCACCCGGACCTGCAGGTGACCCGGACAGAAAATAACTCCTCCTCATCATCATCATCATCATCATCATCCTCCTTTCATGCTGATGCTTCATCTTTGGACTCTGCCTGCAGTGTTTTTCCCTGAAGTTCAAACATTTGAATGATGCCAAACACAATGACAGGAGTACTGAACCTTTAAGTCAACATGTCAGAGAGATACAAATCCTCCCCACAGGTCATGGTGGGCTGCGGTCAAACGAGCTCGCGGCTCCAAAGAAAGCAAAACAACACCCAGATCTATGTCCTCTTGTTTTCTCTCAGCCTATCTCTGCTAACATTGACATTGGGGTTTGGCCAGTGCAGGACGTGAAGAAGACGGATTAATGTTGTTCTTTTTCGTTTTACAATAGAGGCCCAGCGGCGTTGAAGACACGTTGTCCAGACAAACCGCACAAACAAGAACATCAGTTTCCCAGCTAGGCATTGATGGAGCGTTTTAAAGATTTAAAAAAAGCTAAATGTAAATAGTCAATAATGTTTAATGTTCAGCGAGCCATGACTTGCCAGTGCTTTTCACTGAGTTGCCAAATTATCCTTACACATTCTAGTTTCACTGGCTATTGTGCATCTCTTAGCAGCATCTCATTTTATTCTCCCTGTTTAGCATCTGATACACTCCTACTGAGCCCACGATAGCCTTTAATATCCCTACAAACGCCCACCGAAAGATCTGCCCCCCCGACATGTTCTCTTCACATTAGAAGCCATGGAGATCCAAATTACCCAAACCATTTTTTTTTTTTTAAGGGTATCCTTTTTGGTCGGGAGTTGTTTTGCGGCATGGTCAGTCTGGGTTTCAGGGTGTTGAGCGTGTTGCTTAAACGCACACACACACACACACACACACACACACACACACACACACACACACACACACTGCAGGTAGTTAGGGGATCACACAGCCAGCACAGAGAACAATATGCTGGTGCATGTGTGACGTTAGGTTTCCTAGCAACCCCAACTCAGAGGCCTTCGTGGCTTTTTTTTTTCCAGAGTGGGATTTTCCCACAGACAGAAAACGTCTTCTGAAGATCAGCTTAAGAGACAGGATACACCACCTGTATACAACACACACATGATCATCATGCCTTACTTTCGCCATTTGATTGATTTAGTATTTATTTGTAGTTGTATTGTAATTGTAAGTTCTGAGATTCACCATGCGCCATTCATCATCTTTTTTTATCTCTGTAAACACAATCCACTACATAACCCTTTCCGTTAAATCACGGTTGGATTTGGACGGGGGTGGGAATGTACACTTGCTAATCAGGAACAAAAAGGCAGAGCTGAAGAGCTGCGTCACTGGATCCGTGTGTTATGGCAACATCGTGCTGCCCCTGCAGAAGGAGGTAAACACACGCGCGCGATGCTACCATGGCAACGTGTCCGTGACGTCCACACACATGATGGACGGCTAAAGGGCACAGCCACTCCCGGCTCTTCAGAGCTTCAGGGGGCTAAAAACAGCCTTTGTATCAAATATGAGCATTTCACTGGTGCTGTATTTTTAATGCAGAAACGATCAGACCGTTTGATTAGACACAAGCTGGTAATGAGTTTAATGAGAAACTCGAGTGGTTCTTTCACGAGGTAGTTGTGTAGGAAAGCAATAATAAGGAGCCTGGCTAATCAAAAAGTTAACATACGGTCAGCAGTACACTGTATATAACTTCGTTCACAAGGTTGAGTGAAATGTACTGGAGAAAATAAACATTCCAACAGCGGTACCTCGGGATATGAATTTAATCCATTCCGGAGGTGAGTTCTTTAGGTGAAATTTCATATTGTGAAACGCATTTTCCTATAGGAAATAAGGTAAATGCAGGTAATCCGTCCCAGCCACCCAAAAATATTACCACTGTTACCAATTTCCAACAATATAATCATTTTTTTGCATGTAAAAACAATCAAAACATTTATAAAAAGACATATAAAAGACAAAAATATTAAATAAATAGACATTAAACCTGACTTAACCTTAATTTATGGATCTCTTGGTAAAAGACCCTCTTTTTTCTTCTTGCTATCGAGCTTGCTAACATTCCTGGGACCTATGGTGCTATGTCTTCATTAAATTCATTAAATCAAAAGAATTTGTGCTAGCAAACAGCTTACACTGAAGGTATTTTTCATTTTTATTTTAAATGAGACATTTCTGAAAAGAAATAAGATCTCAATACAATAACAATGCAATCTCTTAGTCAGTATTTTTGATTAGCATGATTAGTAGCAATTTCAGCCAGCAGTTAACTTAGCTTATCTCAAATTATACATCGTGAGCTAAAAACAAAACTTAAAAGTATCCATGCACATATAAACTACTTTTAGGCTGAGAAAAAAAAAAAACATAAAAATATAAACCTTTTTTAACAAAACACACACATTGTTAGCATACCTGACTTTAACTAGCAAAGCTTAACTGACAAGAATATGCTTATTTTTATTTTTTATTTTTTTTTTACACAATTTATTAGTAAATACAGGTTTGAGACAAACAATTAATTTTGTCATTTGACATTTTTAAGTTGCAGAAAAACAAACAGGAATGTAAGAGCTAGTGTGCTACAGTAGCAAAATGATGCTAGTTTTGATCACTGACAGAAAATGTATTTTCTCCTGTACAGTGATTCAAGTTGTGTGAAAAGGCAAACGTTCAACAAGTTAAAAGTAAAACTGAAACAGAAAGAGGGACATACAGTATGACAGTTGAAGGTGTGAGGCTTCGGGAGGAATGTTTACTCTCTTTAAGTTAGCGTACTAGCAAGGATGTGATAGTGCTGATGGCTAGTTTATCAGAAGGAAAATATTTATGACTAAAATCCTGCTGTGGGAGGAGAAATGATTAGCGCCGCACAGCTAATAAATCAGCGAAAATCACAATTTGCCTGCCTGCCCCCTCGTTCGCTGCTGGAGAGCCACTTAAAGTAATGAAGCTACACTGAGTTGAGGTGCGAGAGAAGCACTTTGAATAACAAATGAGATGCTTCGAAACACCTCAAGGAGAGAATGTGAAACTAACCTCGTGTCATGGAACATGTGTAATAAAAAGTCATGAGGCACAGTTGAGCCGTACTGTAAGAATGAGCTTAGCTATATGTTGTTTTTTTAATTGAGAATTAAAAAAATAACTTCTTCATTACCTTTTAGCTTTTTAAGCAATCAAAATCGTCCATCCACAAAAACTGTACTAAAAAAAGCTACAGAGAGATTTCAAGAATACAGTGGTCACCATTGGCCTCCACGGTCCCTAGTTGGACTACAGAGGTTCCTGGATGGGTGAATGGATGATAACCTTTAGCTCACATGGCATTTTATTTTATTTTATTATTATTTTTTTAAATAGAACTTTATTAATCCCAGAGGGAAATTGCTCAATTTTCGCATATCCCAATTAGGAAACTGGGGTCAGATCGCAG
>JAQMYK010000009.1:4701994-4712193 GCA_030014345.1 Clarias buthupogon
TCTTTGGACTGTGGGAGGAAACCGGAGTACCCGGAGGAAACCCACCAAGCACAGGGAGAATATGCAAACTCCATGCACAATGGAATCGAACCCGGACCCTGGAGGTGCAAGGCGACAGTGCTAACCACTACACCACCGCGCCGCCTTGTAAATTCATGTTGAAAGATAAAATAAGAGATAGTCTTCTTTTTATTCCACTAAAATAGAGCCATAAACTCACTGAGTCATGAACTCACCTGCTGAAAAGATGTGCTAACGATATGATTGTGATTTGCTGTAAGCATCATTCCAAAAGAATACATTTAAAAGTTTCACAGTAAATATTTTATCAAACTATATACACTATACAGCCAAAAGAACACGGACACCCCAACATCTTGCCACAACATTGAATACCCACAAATGCCTTTCATTGCTGTAACAGTACAACTTCTTTTCACTGGAACAGTTCCAGCATGGCAATGCCTCTGTGGACAACGTGAGCTCCATGAAAACATGGTTTGCCAAGGTTGTAGTGTCCTGTTGTGACCTCAACCCTACAGTATAAATCACCTTGAGACGCTGATTCAGTGTCCTCGCCCAACATTAAAGCCTGTATGTTGTATATAATGTAGCTGCTTTCTCAGCACTCCGTACTCACCATGACGCCACTTCCTTGTTCGACTCGTCCTTCTCCTGAGCACTGGATCTCCTGAGCTTGCCTTCATCTTCTGCACACATTAAACAGCATTAAGAATGATAGACCTCAGAACAAAGACAATTTTACTGCATGTCTTAAATGAGAGGATGGTGTTTACCTGCTGTAAGCCCCTCTACATCCTCTAGAAGGTTGGCAGTGGAGGTTGCGGGTGCAAGTCTGACACAAGGGTTATGGAACATACAGTACATACTGTCGCTATTGTCTGTATTTATTTGGTTTATTATTTAATTATGTGCTTTTTAACTTGTGTGCATTTTAAAAAAGTTACAGTGATAACGACGTAATGATACACTTATGTGTCCTCCGTTCGCTGTGAGCCTTACTGTCTATTCTTCACTACCTGTTGTCTGAGGTTTGAACATTATTATCTTCTATTTGAGTATTGTGTACTGTGTGTATTGTCTATCCTTGGTCTGTATACTGTGTTGTGTATTTTTCAATACTTTTCGAGTTGTACTTTTTTAAACTACAGTATGAACTATTTCCTTTTTGCTCTGTTTTATTTTACTGTATGCTTTGCATTGTGTTTATCTGGCTATCTATTTTTGTTTCTCCTTAATCATCTTCTTAATAGGATGTGTACACCTTTAAAATTTCTATCACTGATTAAGTGTTTATTAGCAAGTAATCAAAGATTTATAAGTAAAAGCATTGCAGAGTTAGGAAAATGAAGGAGGAGAAAGTTTTATCAGGTGCTTCAGGAGGATACGAGTGATGCTTGAGGAGAGCCCTCTTTTTGGTCTTCTTCCGACGGGTTTTTTCAGAGAAGGATTTGGCAATTTCAAAAAGCTTTTTCCTTGTAGCTGCAAAACATAAAGGAAATAACAAATGCTTTATCGGCTAGAATCAGTTTTTTAAAAATAGCTGTTTAATTTTCTTTTCAGAAACATTAAGAAGATTTTGCACTGTTGTTATATTTGAACTATAGAAAGAAATTTACTTTAAAAATCAATACAGGATATGGTACTTTAGAAAAAGTATATTTCTTCAGATTCCTTTATTTAATTTATTAAGCTAGAATAATATTGTATGGAGGTAATTTATTACATTTTACATCCATGCAGTTATTATAAAATGGAAATAGAAAAAATATATAATACATTTCGATTCACTTAATTTTCAAATAGGCAATTAAATACTTTTTATGGAGAAAAATAAATAAAAAAAAGAAAATTCAACATAAACATTTTTCTTTACTTAGATTATTAAAACTCTTTCATTTGTATTATTATTATTATTATTATTATTATTATTATTATTATTATTATTATTAACCATTTTATTTATTCATTTATTTATTGAGAAAGGAAAGACATTATATTGAAATAGAGAAGCTCTATTTTTAGTCAGTAATTAATGCTGTGTATCCTGGCTGGCCTCCATCTCCTGATGCTGAGGGGTCTGATGAGACAGAAGCGAGGTCTGATTCATGGTCTATGAAAAAAAAAAATCTGGCTGCTTGATTACATGCGCAGCGTTGCTGTAATTTGCATTTCAATACAGCGAGACAAATTAGGCGACTGTGGGCAGACAAAGAAGGAGCCAGGTGTCCATGTGTAATAGTCGTTATTATCAAGTTATGGGAGCAGTGTTGGGATTACACTAGTGTTGTACTGTTCTAGATTTATCAACAAAAGTGAAATAAATGTCTAATAAAAGTCTTTTTTGAGTCAAAATGACTAAAAACATTCATTACAACCAGCTAGGAATTGGTTATATTCCACCTGTCAGGGGGTGGGATATACAGTACATACTGTATTAGGAAAGGGAAATAGTCAGTTCTTGAAGTTGATGCGTTGGAGGAAGGAAAAATGGGCAAGCGTGGGCAAGGATCTGCGTGACTTTCAGAAGGGCCAAATTGTGATGGCTACTGTGAATGACTGGTTCAAAGCATCTCCAAAACAGCAGTAACAGTTTATTTAAGGTGTTCCTGGTGTGCAAGGGGTTAGTACCTACCAAAAGTGCTCCAAGGAAGGACAACCACTTTTTATAGACCTGCGACAGGGTCCTGGCTGGATAAGACTCATTGACAATTGTGGGCATTGAAGGCTTTCTCATTTGGTTCGATCTCAGAAAGATGTTAGAACACACCGGGCATCGCAGTCTGTTGAGTATGGAGCTGCATAACCGCAGACCTGTCAGGGTGTCCATGCTGATCCGTGTACACCACCGACGGCACCTACAATGAGCATCAGAACTGGACCATGGAGCAATGGAGGAAGGTGGCCTGCTCTGATGAATCATGCTTTCTTTTACATGGCCGGGTGTGTGTGGGTGTGTCATTTACCTGGGAAAGAGATGGCACCAGGATGCATTATGAGAAGAAGGCAAGACGGCAGAGGCAGTGTGATGCTGAGGGTAATGTTCTACTGAGGAACCTTGGGTCCTGCTGTTCATTTGGATGTTACTCTGACACGTACCTACCTAAATATTGTTGCAGTCCAAGTACCCCCCCTTCATGAAGCATTCCGAATGGCAGTGGCGTCTTTTAGCAACTATGCTGCAAAAATTGTTCAGGAATGTTTTGAGGAAGATGATGAACAGCTAAAGGTGTTGACCTCCAAATTCCTCAGGTCTCTTGTGATGGACATAAAAGTCCGATCCATAGGCCGACCCTTAGGACAAAATAAAGAAGACATGGAAATATCATTTATAGAAAGGAAAAAAAGCTAAATTATATCAATAAATAAAAATTCTCTTCTTTTGGATGAAAATATACTAATATATCCTAATAGCATAAAACCGTTTGTTGCCATCCAACCCTTTTTAACCACATTTTAGTTTATGTTTGTTGAAAGGTAAAATTTTGTGATGTCACTGGTACTGATATGGCGATATTAAAATAATTCTCATTCTTTCAGCACACATGGCTGTTCTTTAAAGGGGAGAGATTATATTAAATTATACAGGCTGATTCACACGAGAGAGGCCCTGAATATTCTGTAACAACTCTCACTAGGACAAAGCAATCTGAACGAAACAATGTACAATGCGACCCTTAGTACTGTATATGTAGTACGTGGAGCTTCAAACATGCCAGGACACCCCAAGTTGGACCGCCGTCGCACCATTTAACGCCGTACCCCTTCACTCAGGATGGTGGTGTACAGTACGAGCAGCTCGTCTTCATAGTTCAAACCTATTGGGTCACCAATTCATTTAAGCAATGTCAGAGTGAATTTTGGAAGAAATGTGGTGTTGGTGATGGTGAAGATTTGAAGGAAGATCAGATTGCTTCATCTTAGTGAGAGTTATTACAGAATATTTGAACAGGGGCCTCTTTCGAGTGAATCGCCCTGTATTTAAACACTGTGGAAGGCGAGCCTTAATTAAAGCAAAAACTAATGAAACCCCCAAACCCGAATCAGTCTAATTGTTTATTTGTCATTAAATCTGTCAGGTAAGTTATCAATAAAAAAAAAAAACGTGTGTGTGTGTGTGTGTGTGTGTGTGTGTGTGTGTGTGTGAGGCCTTACATTTGCCCATGTGCTTAAGTTTGTCCCGGAACAAGGCATCATCTGAGATGGAGGTACAGGCGTCCTCAGAGCCTGAGGCGTTGTGATCACCTACAGAACCACACATACACATTAACATCTTCGCTAATTGAAATGTCCAAATCATGGTACACCATCCAACACCTGATATTCCACCATGAAGCTACTCGCATCAGTCCAAACCTCCCCGACTACAGCACCTAACCGTTATAATCAATCACACTCAAATCCACATACACACACACACACATACAGTACACATCTACACACACTGGTCTGAGATCTGCCCAGCTCAGAAGGTGCAGTGCAGTACAGCTGCTGAATGGTGTGTACCTTCAGTGGACCTCTCCATGCAAGCGGATGAATGAGAGCGCTGGGATTTCAGAGACTCAAACCTCTGACGATCTACAACATAAAGAGCCAAGTGATCGAGTGATCGAGTGATCAAATGTGGCAGCTCTTAGAGTACGAGGCAGGGAAATTACATGAGAGAATGAAGACAAATGTCACGGGTGTGCATTGTCACCTTTAGACATAAGCGAAGGTGCATGTAAAGAAAAAAAAAAAGGGCAGGATTAGCAAAATGAAGCGGAAGCGTGAAATAGTGGAAAATGAGGAGGTTGAGAAAGGTCGTTAGGCGCTCAGGATGTGAAGCTTGCATTACTGCAGAGGTACAGGTTTCATGGTGAGCAGCAAGAAGCAAGCACATTACACTTATACAAGATCTGAAATAAAAACACACAATACTATCTAGGGAATAACACACAACACAACAACCAAGAGTGAGAGCAAAACGTCTTTTACATTTACATTTACGCTTTTGGCAGATTCAGAGCGATTTACAAAAGTGCTTTGAAGTTTCCATCTATGGGTGGATCCGTACGCTGGTTACTAGGTTACTAACTAAGTAAAACAGTCAAACAATGTTAAGGGTTTCAATTTGCAGGAGAATAACCTCAAATATCTAAGAAATAGAAAGGTCTTTGGTCTTTTATGATATTCTGGTTAAACCACAACAGGATTTAATGTATTAATGTACCAAACGTTGCACACTCCCATTAATCTAATGTTCATGAACTACATATATTGTTATATAAACATAATGCACGTCTATTGACCAACCCGAATCGGCCAATCAGGAGCGTGAACAATCTGAACAACAGGCTGTATGCATTTGCTCAGTTCAGTTAGTTAGCACCATGGTCCTTATTAACCAGAAAGGGTCATGTGGGTGCGGGCTAGCAAAAGCTACACCTGTTTAATTTGTCATTCTTGGCTTTCAATAGATTATCAGGTTGTGGCTTCTGCTTAGTTGAAATGAAAGCCTGCACCCACATGAGCCTTTCTGTATGCAGTTTGACCCCCCTGGAATAGAATGTTATGAAGTTACTCATCATTACGGCTAACCTCTCATCATGAGAATTGATAAATAATGGTTATACAGTGTGTGCATATGTGTGTGTGTGTGTGTGTGCACACGGATTCCAGTCTCCACCTCTCTCCAGAGCAATGAGGAAATCACGGTTGCGCTGCAGCTCCCTCATGAACTCCTCGTTCTGCAGGAAAAGTGCGATGCGCTCGTCCTCCAGGTACTGCTTCAGCTTCCTGTCCTGGTCTGAGGCCGAGCACTGCGTCAGAGAGGACAGCGAGGACGACGACGACGAGGGCTGAGACAGGCTGCTCTGAGAGCGCTTGGAATGCAGGCACAGGGGAGACAGGCATAAATCAGCAAGACCTTCAGGATCAGTGTATCATTTCATAAGCACACCATGTCAGAGAAATGAATAACCGCTGGTGGAAATCACACACTGTGTCATCGCAACACTGATGATGTTTAATTTAGAACAAAATAACAGTTTTTTTTTTTTATTAATTAAAGTGTAAGATTGGGTTTTATACCTACATGTCATAGCCGGAAAAAAAAAAACATGCAAAGGTCAATCATTAGCTCCGCCTCCTTACTGTATATAGATTTAGAGTATAACCTAAAAACCTTTTTTTTTTTTCATCTGGATCTCCCTGAATTTGGCAGGTCTTATCAAAGGATCTTTACTAATGATGAAATATTAGTAAAAGATGTCTGATAATTTGTTTCAATGCTACAGATTGGTGTATTTTATCGTGCATTATTGATGGTTCTTGGTGTATCTATTAAAAGACTTAACACAAGATATGCTTGGCTTGATTTCCCAAAGAAATATTAGATATTACATTATAATATTCATTAATTGCTTATTTAAACCTACTACTAGCCACTATGCCTCCCCTACACGCCCGTCTCCACCGTCAAAATCAAAGCAGGGTCAATCTTGGCACTCGGCCTCCTGTCCTGAAAAATTATTCCAATATGGAAGTTCCAAAACATGACCACTAGGGGCTGACTCTAAAGGTGAGTCAATCCTCATTAAGCCCCATGTTAAAGTGTCCTTCTTTACTACAGAAATAAACACATTTCCAGCCTGGTACAAAAACTGGTTTGGTCTCTATAGCTACAGTAGGTTTCCCATACGTGACGCCTGTACAGGGTGTGAATTTTTATTTAACTCTTCAGTTAAAATTGTATTAAGTGAACAAATTATGCATAGTTAGGGGCATGATGGCCCCCAACAGCTGTGCTGCAGGTGTCAAGCTGCTAGATGTATGCTATGCATCACAAGGCTAACCAGCAAACTGGAATTGTACTGTATTTGAACTTCAACAAAAGTACCTGTTAATGATTGAATTAAGGTGTTTCAATCAGACCCCTTATTCCCAGTGAAGGGCTTCAGCATACCAAACCATCTTGGACAATATTATCCTTCCAACTTTGTGGCATCAGTTTGGGGAAGGCCCTTTTCTATTCTGACATGACTGTGTCCCAGTGCACAAAGCAACGACATGGTTTGATGAGTTCAGTGTGGAAGAACTTGACTGGCCCAAACACAGAGCCCTGACCTCAACCCCATCCAGCACCTTTGGGATGAACTGGGATGGAGATTTCGAGCCAGGCCTTCTCGTCCAACATCAGCGCCTGACCTCATAAATGCTCTACAGAATGAATGATCATGAGTTCCAACAGATACACTCCACAGTCCTGTGGACGGCCTTCCAACAAGAGTGGAAGCTGTTAAAGCTAAAAAAAATGGGGACCGACTCCATATTGAAGTCTATGTATTTGGATACAATGTCACTGCAAGTTTGGCCAAATACTTTTGTCCACATAGTGTATCTTTTGCTATGTAGCAAACCAAACATAACGAATGCATATTATATATGTAACTTGCATTAAAGCTGATGATTTGATCGTATTTACTCCCAGCTGGCAGCTGGTTTATGTGCGTGAGCGATAATAAATGTTCCCCAGCCATTATTGGTTATGTCCAAGCACTATAAATTTACCTGCAAACTGTCGCGCTGCTGGGGCAGAATCCGCAGGAAGTCATCGGGGAGGTTGCCTAGTAATGGAGGATTCCAGTTCCTGTAACCGCTGACCTGCCGTTGCTCGGTTGTAGGATTGCCCTCAAACCTGGCAAGTAGAAAAAGAAAAAAAAAAAAAAAAAACAAGGTCACTGCTTAAGACATGGTGATTCATCAGTTATGATAAGTTTATGAAGTTCTTACAGGCTGTTGGTTTTGTGTTTGTGTTTGAGAGGATTGTGTTTTAGGGTCATTTAAGGTGTAGATATCGTGTCTGGACTTTAAAGAAGCGCAAGCTAGAGGAGTTGCACTGGCATGAGACTGGCACCAGGTGGAGAACGAAGCACATGAAGCCGTTCCTGGAGGTGAACGAACAAAAGATTCTACAAAGAACTTTCTTTTTCCCTGCTGAAGGACGAATTTTACACGTTCCGGAACTGAACGCTTAAAGATTTGCACATGCATTTCCCATTCCTCTGTTACATGTGCTTGCCTGGGAGGAGGGAACGGCGGCACGTCAGCCGGGTGCTTCCTGTCATAGATGTGCATCTCGTAGGAGGGTGGAGAGTAAACAGGCGGCGCTTCTTCATCTGAGCTGTCTGGCTCTAACGTTCTTTCTAAGATCTGCAAAAAAAGAACACACACACACACACACACACACGTTTAAGCAAAATGGATGGATTTGTTGTAATCAGTTTCTTATAATATTAATGATAATCTCTTTAATAAAGTGTTCTTCCAATGTTCTGCTAGGCTTCCTAAAATGGGTTTCATGGAGAAACACGGGGATGAAAAGTACGGTACGGTGATGAGACATTTGAAGTTGTTCCTGTGAACGTTCTGCAAGTGGAGCCCTGATCCTTGCACATTACAGAAGTTATTGCCACATCCCCCCTGTATAGTCCTGACCTCGACCCAAGGCATTTACACATGTTTGGGCCATTAAAGGAGTTCCTGGGAGGCCAGCGTTTCAGACATAAAGCGGGCGATCCGTCATGACTCCGAGCGTACTGAGAAAACTTTCTACGTTGATGGTGTCCAAGCACTAGTGAAACCCTGGGATAAGTGCATTGGTATAGCAGGGGATTGTATAGAGAAATAAAAGGAGTTTGTACTCTTATAACTGTGTTCTGTCAAGTCCTGCTTTGACTTGAACGCCCCTTGTAGAAACTAATATACTGTAAATGATGAGTTTGGTAAAACACAACATTATGGACTATTTTAGGGAAAAAATCAACAACTCTGTAGTAGATTTTTCTTACATGTGTACTTCTTGTTTTCAACAAAATGAAAATATTCAAACACACCCATCATCTTGGATAAACCTTAGGGTTAAATCCTAACCTACAGAAAATCTAAATCTTTTCCAACTCTGCATCTGCAGTTTTCGTTTGATTGATATAATGTATAAAAAACCTGCCATGTCTACACGTCTACAATCATCATCATCTTCTTCGAGCCCATCAAACTGGACAGGTCACTGGACTCGGTATTTTATCAGAGTCGCTCCTGAGGGCTCGTCTGTGCCAGCGGATGATGTTCGAAGAGATCAGCGTGCTTGAGAAGGGCACTGATCTTATCTTGAGCCTTCAAAGCTCAGTGTGTGCTCTTCAGGACCTCGGCGAGCAAACTGGGTCAAGCAGTTCTCTGGCATCTCACACACACACACACACACACACACGCACACACACGCACACACACACACAGACTCCTGCCCCAGGCATCAGGGCGGGTAGTTATTCAGGGCAGAGTCTCCACAGCTGCATACTGAAGATGCGGATAGAAAAAAAAATCTGTTTGGTGCTTGGTGTCCTTTCTTTTTTTTTTTTTTTTACTGACTTAATCACACTTCAAATGTCAGGGGCGTAACCAGACAGAGAAATAGATGCTTTTGGTGCACTGATGTTTTTAAATACTCAGAAAAATTTCTGGATTTTCAAAAGAATGTTGAGTAATGAGAACCATTTATAGTAATGGTTCCAATAAATGTAACCGAGGTCTACTTAAGAAAAAACACTAGTTAGCAGCAGGTCTTTTACCGGACAAACATGATTCTCTGACCTTTACATGTACTGTACAGTACAATCATGTCAGGTAAGATGCTGCCTGTATTTCTGCATAATATACTGTATTCACAGAAAATGTGTACGAAAACAACATTAATTACATGTAATAGTTTAAAAGCTGGAGGCGTGAAAACACCCACTGTATTAAAGGTCTAGTATCACTTTCGAGGGCTGTACCAATAAAAAATGCAAAAGTAGGCGTAATCTTTTTTTATTTTGTTTTATTTTTCTATCTTTTTTGAGTTTTTTCCCCAGATTTTTCTCCCTAATATAGTCGTGTCCAATTCCTCCCCGTCACTAGGGGGCTCCCACATTAAGCTTCTACTACCACTCAGTCGGGTAGGCCGCAGACTATCACGTGTTTCCTCTGACCCAACTGACGTCACCGACGCATCTTTTCGAACTGCTCGCTCACGCACTGTTAGGGGCGGCGTAACACACTCGGAGGACAGCGCTATCCACTCCCTCCGCTTGCGCGAGCTCACAGACGCCCCTGATTGGCTGTAGAGCCGTGATTAATGTGGGAGCACTAAGTACCTCTCA
>JAQMYK010000009.1:4738704-4761479 GCA_030014345.1 Clarias buthupogon
GCACATCGTCCTGCGTGGTAGGAACAAATCATTCGGCAAATTTGGCTGGAATTGTAACAAAATCTATTTTATATCGAATTGAGATACAGTACAAATCGAATCGGCACCTAGGTATCGCGATAGTATCATATCGGGTGGCCCCTGATGATTCCCATCCCTACTGTATACATACATATAAGGTTGTTTGACATAGCGGCTCCTATCATCTTCCAATTCTTGATCATGTTAAAAGACAAAATTAGAGTAGAGTACTTATTTGAATAGCATAGTAATCCAGCGTAATAGTATAAAGTTAATGGTCAATGGCTTTTGCGGCAAGTGGCCACCCAGAAGACATGCACATGTAAATATTGATGGAAGGTCGATGAGGGCGTGTGCTTCAAATCGCAAAGCAAGGGAGTCTGATTTCCCTTTAAGGGCAAAGATGGAAGCGTTCCATTAATAATGGACGGTGAGAACTGTTGTTCAGTTTTCCCCCAATATTATAAGGAGGGGAAACAGGGCGCATAAAAAAATAAATATTTACAAAACAAAATTAAGAACAAGATTCCAGGCTGCTGGATATTATTTTTAAATTTATATTTTAAAAGTAGTTGACTGGGATTCCTGAGTAGAAAATTACTCCTAACAGGGCCCTTGTTTAAAGGATAAAAAAAGTTCATTGTGAGGTTAAAAGAAAAAACACACAAGGGTATAAAATGCTACCTACTAGTCTTTTCGACATGAATCCAGTCCAAATCTAATTGAACTCAAGTTTTTTGAGGTGCAGCTTTTGCCAGTCACGAGATGGCCCGGGTCTGCCCAGGCTTGTTCCCCGAAACAGGGTTGATCGTTGATAATACTGTTGTTGTACACAAGGGGTATGCTTTCAGTGCAAGAATCTTTCCTCTATCCATTCCTTATTAAAAAAAAATAATAATAAAGTAACTGTTGTTCGAGTAAACAAAGCACACCCCAGCCGTCCTTAATAAACAACGCATGAAGAAAATAACAGTCACAAGTCAGTGTATGAACACTGCAGCCATAAAATAAAAAAGAAAAATCACAACTGTAGTTGTTTAAAACGCATAGGCAAACATCAGCGTAGGCAACTGTACAGTAAAATACAGTTATGGTACCTCAAATCATAAATCACCCTCCATTTCCTGTAAAAAAAAAAATAAAAAATTTAAAACCTCCCTCTTATAAAAAGCCTTAATGCCTTTAAAACACATTTCCTTAGAAAGAAAATTAAATACTGATTAACAGGCTACAGCTAAACAACCGAAAAAAAAAAGAAAAAAAAGAAGGAATCCCAATTTTCTGGGAAGGAAAATATACACACAGCCAGGTCCGTAAGTATTTGGACAGTGACATCATTTTTCCATTTCGAATCCATGGTTGTGAAGCAAAAATATAAAAAGCGTCGCTGTTCAAATACTTATGGACCTGACCAAAAATATATATATGTATGTATAAAAAAATCAGCACTTATTGCATTTGTCCTTGAAAAACCTCAATGAGGTCTGCGTGCTCAGGGTCACTAAATATTCATCCTCAAACCATGAACGAATCAAATCTAGGTAAGAAATCCTTCAAAAAAAAATAAAACTGTATAAAACTCCATCGTCGTTGCAGCGTTGCTCGTGATGCGGCTTGTACGGCCGCAGCACAAAAGTAAACACTCATTGGTTGGGGATTGGGGGGCTGGGCGGAGTCAGCTGGTTAGGAGAATCAGGTTAAGATCAGGTTCCGGTGCGGTTCACCATGGAGGCGAGGAAGGCAGGACCTGCGAGAGGAAGGGCATGCTGTCCATGGAGCGCATGGCGATGTTGAGCGGCCCGGCGATGTTCATGGACATGGGCGTGGTGATGGCCACCGGGTGGGCGATGTTCATGGCCGACGCGGTGGCTGGGATGTTCACGGAGGCGATGTTCACCGGGCCCGTGATGGTCACCGGGTGCTGCAAACTCACTGGCGCTGACGTGATGTTCACCGTGTTCACCGTGGTGCTCATGGTGCTCAGGTTCATCTGAGCGCCGATGGTCACAGCCGTGCTCGCGTTGATGCGGCTCATCTGTGTAGTGGCGGCCGCAGAAACCGTGACGGGCGTGCCCGAGTGGCATATCTCATTGTTGTCTGGAATAAACAAAAACAAGAGAGAGAGAGAAAAACGATGGGATCGGTTAACCATATGTGCATGAGTTACAGGACGTCCCATGAACGCAAATCCACTGGTCCTGAAAATGAATAAAAATCTCATTTCAGATAAGTTAAAGATACACATTATTTTGCATATACTGATGTACTTAATTTATTCCTATATTTTTTAATAATAGTATAAAGAAATAGAAAAACATTTAAGCCTACATTTAAAATTTTATTATAAATATAAACTACTGGTTTTATTTGCTTTGACAAAAAAAAAAAGAAAAAAATGAAAAGTGTATTGTAAAATTATTCTCCCTGAATGAACTGGTATTTCATTCTCCTCTCTCATATCTTTTTCCGTGATAGTTTTGGAGCTATATTTTTGTTTTGCACGAGCTGTGTTGCGAGTAAATTTCATCATCGTTAAAGGAATAATCCAGTGGGTTTTCTTTTTTTGTTTTTTTATCCAATTTCCATATATTATGTCTGTAGTGTTTGTGCGAATCCCACTCAGCCTGGATTTGAGAAAGACATCATACAAATAAAATCATCATCATCATCATCACACGAATCTTTTTTTTTTGTTTTTACCTTTATGCAGCCCTGAAGAATTCCACTGCCAGTCCCCTATTCAGAAATACAGACACAGAGTGTTACGATGGCCGGATGGCCGCAGCTGTGGGAGGGACTCTGAAAGACGTCACACTCCTCAACCTCACATCACACACTCCGCCAGGCTTTGGCCTGGTCATGGAGCATCTTTATTAGATTTAAAGTGGCTTAGTATGCATTTGTCAGTGCAGTCAGCTAGTGGTCAGACGATGGGGGGAACTATTCAGTTGCGATTCTTATGTGAGGTGATTCACATATCGCCACACTGACCCCACCGATTTTTTAAAACCTATTGTGTTTATAATAGAGATGAACTAGTTGTTCGGCCAGAGACCAGAATTGTCTGTTTGATTAGTTTGATTGGCCGTGATCGTTGGATCTCGGATTCTGTAACGAGTGCAGAAGCTTCCAAGTGGCGCAACAGTAACGCATTTTTGTGGCATTTTTAAATGCCGTTGAAGCTTTTACAGCCAGCTAATCTTACACACATGGATCTTATTTTAGTCAACACTGCAAAATCTGCGGACCAACCATCAATGCACATAACCACGATGAATCATTATTAAAAATCTGTACATGTCTGTTATCTAACACACATTATGAGCTGTTACAACATGGCATAAAAGACAGGGCTAAACTTCATGGATGAGTATTAAACTAAATTTAATTGAAAAGGAGGACCAAAATGCAAACTCTTCTGTCCTGAAGACCGTCCCGTTGCGGAAAACTTTGTTCTAAAGCCGTGACATCAGATATTTCTGCCGAATAACATTTAAATTCACATCGCCTTACAGGGAAACGTCACTGCTGTTACAGCATATTAAATGAAGACACTCTGACCGATCGGGTTCGAGAACCGTTTTCATGACAATTGGGGGCAAAATGTCTCAGATCTTTTCATAAGTTAGATTTTAAAAAAAATCTGTAGCATCAACTAAAGTGAAGTCACTCTATATGCAAAAACTACTAATTACTAGCTAATTAATTTAGGATTTTTGTTAAATGTTTAAAATCAAACCAGGACTTGGGATGAAATTTCTCAGGAATGAAGACATAAAACTGATTGATATTTACAGAAGACTTAAAGCAGTGATGAGACTCAGCAGTAAAACATTTGAACGGTGCAAACGTTTTAAAAGAGGGCCGTACTACAGTTATTGCCACGTCCCCCGTACAGTCCTGACCTCCACATGGAAGTTCCAGTTCCACATGTTTGGGCCATTAAAGGAGTTCCTGGGATGCCCGATTTTCAAAGGTGATAATAATCATGTCTCCGGCATGCAGAGAAACTGGGATAAGTGCATTAGTGTAGCAGGTGTAACTTTGTTCTGTTAACCTCACTCTCTCTCAATCATCGTCATTACTGCTTAATCCTGAATTCAGGGTTGCGGGGACCTGGAGCCTATCCCAGGAGACTTAGGGCACGAGGCAGTGTACACCCTGGACAGGGTGCCAATCCATCGCTGGGCACAAAGACATACACACACTCACACCCTCATTCACACACTATGGGCAATTTAATAACACCAAGTAACCTAACCTACATGTCTTTGGACTGTGGGAGGAAACCGGAGTACCCGGAGGAAACCCACCAAGCACCAGGACCCTGGAGTTGCAAGGCGACAGTGCTAACCACTACACCACCGTGCCGCCGGCAGAAACTGCATTATTTAAAAATAAATAAATAAATAAATAAAAAAAATAAACAGTCCATCCATACAGCGTGTATAATTAAAAAGCACCAAATGGAACAGACCACTCTGTGCTCATATACGGCACTCCGTGAGGTCAGTCTGTGCATGCAACCGGCTCTCTGCTGCAAAGCTCAACTAATTTAAGACCTTAATGCTATTAATCGTGATGCAGAAAAAAGCCACAACGGCCACTGCCAAGCTGAGAGACAAGATATTGAAAAGGATCTAGAGAAGCCAGTGAGAAACCCTCCAGAAACACACAACTGAAAGAACAAGGAAACTAAGCTAGGTGAGCATGAGGTAAATATTAGTAGTAGTGAACTTAACTATCTCAGATTGGAACTGCTGATCAGGGGATTTGATTTAAGGGTAAACAAGAAGAAGAAAAAAAAAGAAGAAGAAAAAAAAAAAAGTTTGTCCCTTTGCCCCAATATTCCGACTCTGATCAGGTCTCCCGCTCTGCGACATGCTGCGCTACCAGCGCTAAAAGCGGCATACCTACCTTTGTTGCAGGAGTTATTGAAGTTCGTCTGGCCGTGCGTCTTTAAGTGGCTTGTGATATAGGCGGCGCTGAGCATCTTGCCGCAGATGTTGCACGTGACCTTGCCCTCATGCCGGATCATGTGAGAACGCAGTCTGTCTTTGGTGGCGAAGGCCGACGTGCAGGCCTGCAGAGGTGAAGAACAGGGTCCTTAATTAACTTAACCTCATGGTCAAACTTGGACTGTAATTCACCTGAAGGTGTTCAATCGTAATGGCTACTACAAAGATTTGTCTACATCTGGAGTACTGTGGAAAGGTCTTAGATACCGTATTACCCTTAGTAATTTACTATTTTAAACCACTATTTATAAACATAACTTAAACATTTATGAATAAATATTACAGAAGGATATTTGCAGGGCCAAAAAGAAAGCAATATATTACATGAAAATAGACAGGAACAAGTGTGACAAGACTACCAGAAGAACGCATATACTCCAGGAAGCTCAGTAAAACCTAACCGCTGTTTTACTTTCAGTATTGTGCAAACATCTTAGGAACATAAAAAAAAAAAATCCCATAAGCAAAGATGCTTTTTAAAACATTTCTACATAAAATAAACTCAAAATTTAAATAATTTGCTTGAAAAGTAAGAGTAGTGTTAGATTTGTGTAGTTTTAAAACTAAAAACAGATGTTAGGTTTTACTGAGCATGCTGGAGAAAATGCCAGATTTCTTCTGGTAACTTTGTCACACCCGACCCTTGCTATTTTCATGCAAAACCCAGATTACATTAGTTTTTTCCACATAAAAACTGCTATGTCATGTACTATGTTGCTTTCTTTACAGGCATGAAAATTTTTTAAATGAATGTTATTTATTTATTCATTTTTAAAGTAGGTTTGTGAATGGTTTTGTACATCATAATGCAGACATGATAAACAAATATAACAATTTAGTACGGTATATAAATAAGGAGGCACTAATTAATGCAAATGTCATCTTTGGCACTAAACTATTTCGATTTGCTAAACTATTTCGATTTGGCACTAAGCAATTTCCCTCTGGGATTAATAAAGTTCTTTGAATCTTGAATCTTTGCTAAAGTGAATATCTTGTAAATATGCAGTTTGCTGCAATGACCCGGGTAATTTGCTGCAATGACTTGTTGTGTATTACAAGTGAGTAAGTCTCTTGGTAGACACTGATGCATAGCAAGTCCAAAAACAAACAAACAAACAAACACTCCATGCACCTTCAAAGTGGGTCTCCAGAATATTTCTGGTGCCATAAACCCTAGGTTACCTCTGGTTAGTGTAAAGGTTATACAATATGATGTAAGCATATTCATTGTCATCAAAATCATTCAATGAGCATTTAGATGGGGTAAAGTCATCCTAAAGGAGACCAAATTATTATAGGATAAAGGCGCTCACTCGGAAGAACTTTGGATTAATTTGCATTCACACTCATCTCTAGTAAACCCACGGCATTGAAGTAAAAAGTAAACAACCCCCAAAAGGATGAAGCAGACTAGTTTTAGTTACATTTGTCATCAGTGTATATAAGGGAAATGAAGGAAATACAAATTATGTATTATTTCTACAAACATTTATAAATGTATTTTATAAAAGGTTCTTTTCTGATTCAGATTAGAAAATCAAATCTGACATAAAAGCACAGAGGTAAGACAAAAGCACCAAAGTCTTTTTTAAATTTTATTATTATTTAAAGAGAAGGCCGGTGTGTGTGTGTGTGTGTGTGCGTGCGCGTGTTAAGGTGATGCTGAGGTCCGTACCGTTACTTGGCACTTAAACGGTCTCTCTGAGGAATGCACATGTTTGACATGGCAGCTGAGATGATCAGGTCTAAGGAGAAGGGAAAAAACAGGAAGTCAGAGATCTTTAGATATGATAAACAGATCTATTATAGGAAGTTAAGAAAATTAATTTTTTTTGTGAAATCTGGAGGATTGCTTTGTTGTTGTGGTTCTTTATTAATGATGGCTGTAATTTTGCAAAAAGAGAAAAGTTCAATATTATGTCTCCAAGGGTGCGCTGATCCAGAACAGCTGCCCGATCAACGTCCCTCTCTCACCACCACTCGTTGTTTGCTAAAAAAAAAAAAAAAAAAACAGTAGCCCTTTCCACTCTACTTGGGCTACATACTTTTAAATGACTGAAGAAATAAATAAACAGGCCTCCTGTTGCTGCACTCTGACCCTGGCCTGCTGTGAGGGTATTCAACTTGAAGATTTTTGAGCAAGCAAGCTCAATGTTACGCGCCGAAACGTCCTGCGAGGAGAGTTCGAGCGCTACCGAACAGTTGGCGTGCTAAAAATGGCTCCCTTTCTTCTCGACTCGCATTGCTCACCCTGAAATTAATCCTTAGATTATTAGTCATGCAGTGCCGTGAGCTGGAACGGGATGAGGAGGGGAGCTGTTCTGACGCATGCTGCCTGGAAATAGAGGAGTGATGAAGCAGGCTCTTAAAGCAGCCACGATCGAAGATCTACAGGGACTGTGTAATGGTGAGCAAGAGGAAATCCCAGACTCCTGTGTCACTGGAGGTTTTTTTTTTTTTTTTTTTTTTTTTTTTTTTTAACATCCCCCCCTTTCGTTTTTTTCCCAAAATCTCTTGGGATAGCATCGGCAGTCTGAATGAATCTAGGGGAATCAAAGCAGCCATGCTTGGCCCCCTCCCCCCCACGGGCCGTGATGGTAGGGCCCGCCGCGTGCTGTGGCACACAAAAGCAGCCAGTCACAACTATTCACTGTGGTTATAAATCAGCCGGCTGCGGAGATAAATCAGCGGGAGCTAGACAATGTTAACGTCATATGGAGGAGCAGATGGTGAAGCCGGCTACGTCTTTGTACACGTATTTCACAACTTGAGTATTAAAAACCACTGACATCATCCCATTCTGCCAGATCAGGCCACTAAACATACAAAGTACACACTGTGTATACACAGGCCTTAAACCAGTTCAAATATTTTCCTTTAGTATACGGCTTCTACTTACTTAAAACTCGATACATTACCTAATTAGTCTTCATTAGCTAAATCAGTGTATTTCTCAAAACATCCTGCATTAACTCTACGAAGCGCTATGCCTCAGAGCAGCTAATTAACATCATTCTGAGGTAAAATATTTAGCAAAAACCTATTAACTGAAAAAACATGGACCTAAACAGATCTGGTTCATTTTTTTCTGAGGTAAAAAGAATCTTATTTAATTCTAATATCGCTCAGTCGCTGATATTTATAGCTGAGCAGTCAGAAATATTATCTTAGCCACATTACATCCAAAGCATAAAACAAAAGTAACTAAAAACATCCTACAAAATAAAATAATATTAAATATTTAGTGGTTTTAAAACAGTTTGGGCCTGTGTAATAGTTAGCTCGATGGGTTGGGAATCACCAGTCACGATTTTATAAATATTCAGCTTCAACATTACATTTTCCCTCCATTTTGTTACTATTTTAAACTAACAGATTTTAAATTTTAAACTTCAAATACAAGAGTTTAACACATTTAACTGAGCTGCACGTATCTCTGTCCTCCACCATAATTATTATTTTTATAGGGCAGACCGGAGGATTTTAACATGCATGAATTAAAACGATTTTTTAATTGTATAATTATAATTTTTTTAATTGATTTTGGAGTCAGTGTGCCTCCAAAAACAAATCATAAAACAATCGGGATTCAAAACTGAATAAATTTTTCCTCCCATCACTAGTAGAGAGAGCATTTTATTTAGCTACGTAGATAGATAGCTAGCCAGCTAACCTACCCACTCCCATGTGACTGAAAAGTAGCTAGGATAGTTATAAACTGTGTTAAATTGTTCAAATCGAGTTAAAAATCAGTCTGGGTTTCTATATATATATACGTTTTATAATAATTTACCTTGTGCTACTTTAATTTGAGAATGATCAGAAAATGAGTTTGGAGATCACAGAAATCGAACAATGAGAGTAGCTAGTCAATTCACTGTTAATCTTTAACATTTAGTTAAAGCTAGCAAAAAAAAAAAAAAAAAAAAAACTTTAATTCTATTATAACACAGTTGCTAATATTTACAGTCAAGCAGTTATCGAATATAATCTTAGCCAAATCACCAAAACAAAAATCCAAAAGTAATAGTTAGCTCAACGCTAATATTCTGAACTGTAGCAAGCTACAGAAAGAAGTTTCTAGAAGCTATGTAGCTAAACAGCAGAGAATATGCTGGAACAATATATTTAAAAAAATTATTATAATAATATTTAAGACTTTTTGTGTTGAAATGCACTAATTAATATCCTGACAACTACCTAGCTAACATAAGAGAAGCTTTGTAATAGATCTTTCTTTCTTTAATAAAGTGACCAAAACGTAAATCACAACAATTAGTTGTTCGGTTACAATATCATAGATAGATAGACAGACACACAGAGAGACAGATAATCTCAATACTACTAACAATCCTATTAAATACAACAATAAAGACCAAGGCTCTTAGCAGTTTCGCTTCTCTGGATATCAAATTTTCAGAACCAAGTTTTGCTCAAAGTATTTATCGCTCACATTCATATCACTCATAGTTTGGAGAGACTTTACATGCCATACCTGGAGAAACCCTTCCCACAGACGGAGCAGACGTAGGGCTTGTGGACGCCGCCGTCGTGCGAGCGTACGTGGTACGTCATGCGGTCTTTCCTCTTGAATCGCTGCTGGCAGATTGGGCACTCGAATGGTTTCTCGTCCGAGTGAGACAACTTGTGTCTGTTCAAGTGGTAGACATCACGGAAGGCCTTGCCGCACATCTCGCAGCCGTGGTTCTTCTTCACAGGCTTGGCCGGCTTTTTGGGTGCACTCGGCTGGCACTGTGCCACCGTGGAGGTCGGCACCATGACACCCGAACCTGACGTTGCGGCCGTGGTCAGGATGTATGAGGGGTTAACGTTGTTTTCTCGCGTCATGCTCGAAAGCAGCGGCACCATCGTGGGCGCCGTGGTTTGCGCTGTCTTTTTAGGTCGCGACACCATCTTAACGCCGGTGTGACACGACTCGTGCCGTCGAAGGTGGTAGCTGTCTCGGAAGGACTTGTTGCAGTAGCCGCAGATAAACGGCGTTTTGCTTTTGGGTTCTTTCTTCACTATGGCCATCGGTGCGCCAATGCCGCCTCCACCATGACCCCCTCCTCCAGCCCCTGTCAGGTTGCCCATACTGTCCTTGAGGATGTCGGCGGAGATCACTGGAGGCTTCTGATCGAGTGGGATGGGCATGATGGGCTTCTGGTCCTGCGGCTCGGTGCTGGCGTTCAGCAGTGGCAGCAGGCTGTTCGGGCCCACCGGATGCTGGTGATGCAGGGCATCATTGGCCTGCTGGAGACAGAAAAATGGAATGCTTTTTAAATTTTAATTATGATTGAAGAACAACTGCAATAATAAGTTTAGTTTGATTACTTCGATTTGATGGCAAGTTTAGTTTGGAAATGAGTCGGCGGTGCAGTCAGGACAAGCAGAGAAGCATAAAATGATGAAAGAAATGCAAATGATGCAAAGAGGAAAACCGTGAGCAGACTTCCCGGGTTTCCCCCTCATGCCACAAAACAGAAGCACAGTTCTCAGCTATTGCTCATGGTCACCTCATACAAAAGCCTCATTCTTTTTAGTAACCAGCCTCTATCAGGAGTTATAATCCCCCCACCACAACCACAGATGATGGAGACCAAACGTCCAGACAGGAAATGAAATCACACACAGTTTATGTTTCAGGACTGGCTTGGCTAATGAGCACAGACTAAACACAGCCTCCAGCAGGTGACAAACTTTGAACGCCGCTGGCGCCGTGTATTCAGGACAAATCAGGGTGCTGTTTCAGCCAGAAGTCATATCAAGATATAGTTTTCACTGATCACCTGTAACCTCAGATGAAAGATTTACCCCACATCCACAGGGGATCAGACTCACTCAGAAATTAAGCAATATCACACAAGAGGGCACAGCCCAAGTGACAAAGGCATAACACCTGTGCTGATATCCAGCAGAACATCACTCCGTGTCGTGAGATGTTGCTTTTATACAAACAGTCCCAAAAACATCATGTATTATCAAAAGATTGCGGATTTGTTTGCCAGCACATATTCTTCTATGCCATGAAGAACCAACTAACCGTGACTGGCGGAGCTGGCGTCTGACAGTTGGTGTAATCAACAAGGGTTGAAGGTAGTTTTAAACTCTTACTGGTACTACATAGCCAAAGGTTGAGGAGAATAAACCATGAAAATGGTGGACGGTCCTATAAATCTCGTACATGTCTCTTTGCATTTTTACTTATTCCTCTTTAGAATACTGGCCCCGTTAATTTCTGGGGTTGAATCGTAAATGGCACTAAATAGAAAGCTAGTGCACTAGGGTGTACAATCCACTGTTTCGCACGCCAAGTAGTGCCCTTATATAGGGGTTAGAGAAGGATTTGGGATTTAGCCTTGTGTTAGAAGCCAGTTCTCTTTGTAGCTCACCTTACACGTAAATGAGTTCGAAATGACTAAGGAGGCAAAGTGTTGTTTAAGATGATTACATGACAATGTAATCAGATGTGATTTCTTGCTGAAAGTGCTGGTTTTGAATGTGGGTTTTGGCAGGCAGCTACTCTGTCCCCAATACTGCGGACTGTACAAACCTACTTTCACCAATGCTGCAACCAATAGTTAGTGTAATTAATGATTATAGAATATGTGACACGAAATATAGTTAAACGTCCCAGTGCTGTTACCGCCTATAATCATCCCTTGTGGAATACTGACTGTTGTATAAATTGATATATAGATCACTTTTACAATTATCAGGTGAACAGCTAGATTGTGTGGAGTCATATAGGTGTAGGCAACACCAACTGATGGAAAATGATTTTGGAAGAATTCCAGGATCTTCTAGGACGTGTAGAATTTACCCCAAGGTGTATTTAAGGTATTTTGGGGGCTCGTGGTGGGCCAAAACCCTAGACTTACACTTTACGATAGTTTTTGCTTTAATTTTGCACTCAGAGAAATTATTTGCAGCTTCTCTAGTTTGAATCTCCGCTCTCTGATCTGGTTTAAAGATAATATGCCATATGCATAATATGGAAAAATAAAAGGATAATATAGTTGTTTCAAGTCTGTGAATTAATAAATATTGTTCAAACAGTGACACTTAACCTTAAGTACTTCAAAATGAAAGATGTGGTCTACTGTGGGTCAAAAGCAACATTCAGCTCTGAGCAGCGATTCTCAAAGATGGGAAATGGTCAGAGTGGACCAGACGGAGGGAAAGAGGGAGTGTGTGAATGAGCGAGTGAGCAAGTAAGAAAGTGAATGATTCAGAGAGAGAGAGAGAGAGCGCGCATTTAGAGACTAAATACAAGCCGCTCTGTCTGGTTCCCACCTGCTGAATCACAGCTCGATGTGAGGGAGAGAGTGTGAATGAGGGAGACTGAGTAAAAGTGAGAGACAGACTGAATGAGCAACCCGGGAGAATTAGCGAGACGGCAAAAAAGAGTTAGTGATTCATCACAACCCTGTTCTGTTAACATTTAGCACTACAGATAATGATTGCAATGTGTTTATTAACAAGGACAGTCCCACAGCGAGGGTCCTTTAATTCGGGACACCTTTAGAAAAATACTGATCAAGTCAGCTGGACAAACACAGATGTGAAAGATTCAGATCTAATTGTCAGGAATGCCTTAAGTGATTGAATCACCAGACTCCTTTAACAAAATGCTCGGGGACCGACCGCGCCACATTCGGTAAACAGGCAAACAACGGGTGCGGGGCAAGAACAAACCCCTAAATTCGGACGTCTGGAAAACAACCTGGTGCCACTGGAGCTTCTAAATCTGTCTGGCGTAAACAGATCCGTCCTGCTATAATGTCGTGACGGGTCACGTGACCTTAAAACTAGCCGACTCATGTGGGGTGAGGGTTTGCGCCAAGACTGCCTCTGGCGAGAATCATTTCAACGCTAAACGCAGAGGCTGAGGTGAGTCGGCACAAGACAGAAGCTCTGAAACAAGTGATTTGCCCTCGGGCGTTGGGGGTGGAAAAGATCTGCGGCTGGAGGAAATTAAGGCCAAGGCCCTTTTGACCCAAAAGTTGAGAGGTTTGTTTATGGTAGAAGCGATGGGGAGGGGGAGGGAATGTCCATCGCATGCCTGCCCTGGTCACTGTGTGGCCTGCAGTGTGCTTTTGATTACACGGCCAAGGGGAAAACCTGTGTGAGGCTGAAATCTGAGAACCACAAAGCACAAGCGGGACTGAGCCAAGCGGTATTTACCTCTTTGAAAGATGCAAATGAGGACAACACCACAGGTTCTCTGTTATAGTAATGATTCGTGCAAATAAGTTATAAAAATAATTTGAATGAAAACCATAACAGTGAAATGAAAAAAACATTTTGTTCATCATAGTTTTCAAGGACATTCCACAGGAAAGTTGACGTAAATGCCATGATTCTCCCAAACAACCACAGAACCTCTTATTGAAGCTCCGGAGATCAGGCAGGATACTGAAACCACAACACCACATTATTCAAGACAGTTTAGAGGAACTGTTTTCATACTGAAGAACTCACTGTCTTTTAAAAACAGCAAGTGAGAAATAAAACATCTGTGCCGCTGAAGGAAAATAATTAACACAATAAAGTGAGATGGCTCAGGATGCAGAACATCACGGTACCACCCCATAACCGCGTATTTGCACACAATATACGCACATCTTGAAAGGTTTCATACAACAATAATTTGGAAACGTGACCAGATTTCATGAAGGGAAATGCTGAATCTGCAGCGTCTCAGTAACATCCGAATGAATGCCATAGCTTTCCGTCTTCCCATGGTGCATCCTGGTTCTCTCTCTTCAACTTTCAGAAAAGAGCAGGGGGTCAGCATTTTTTTGACCACTCTATGGACAACAAGCAGCAATGCTACTGTTTTTCCAGCAGTCTGTGCTCTTACATGGGATCAAACAAGTCATGATTGGTCTAGATTTGCAACCCAGAGCGTTGGGCGCTCATGACCCTGTCACCAGTTCAGTGTCAGTCCTTGGTGCACTTTTGGTAGGTACTAACCCTTACATACTAGGAACACTCCACGAGACCCGTTGGTTCGGAGTTGCTCTAAACCAGTCATCCAAACATCACAATCTGGCCCTTGGTAAAAGTTGCTCAGATCTTTACACTTCCCCATTGTTCCTCAATCCAACACATTAACTTTGTGAACTGACTATTCATTGGCTGGTTTACAAGTCCCACCCCTTGATAAGTGACAATGGACGAAGATAATCAATCGACTTTAGCAGCCAGTGGTTTTAATGTTAAGGCTGATTGATTACGACAAGTCTCTAAGAACAAAAAGGACGAGAATCGATTTATCACATTTCTAATAAATATACTCGAATGTGCCCATTAGCATAAACCTATCATTTACAGACAGTTAAGAATTTAACAGCATTTTATTAACAAGATGATTATCAAACTTTTTTTTTTGCAAACATTATAGGGATTAAAATGTTAACCAGACAAGTTATTATAAACCAGAACTGATCATTTCTTTTTTTAATAAATGGTAATGATGTGTAAAAATGGTTGCAGCTGTTTTATAATTTAATCTTAATCTTACACGGATTAGTAAAAATGCAACAATAAAACGTCACCAATAAGAACTAACTTGTCCGAAGAACTGAGCCAAGGCTGTACAAGTCTAAACTAAACACAAATGTCACCTAGTTAGCAAACAGGCTACACATCTAGACAATAATTTCATTAATTACACACATTTCAGTCAGGTATGTTTTAGAAAATTATCTGGAATTTCTATGAAAAAAAAAAAAAAACTTAAATCTGTAATGTTTGGTTCTAGTGTAATGTTTGATTCTAGACCGTACAGGGTTACAACGAGATGTTAGCATATTGCTAGCTAGCAAGAGTACAACCTGAGAACCTTAAACACTTTCCTACAGTACTGGTCTATTGAGGTATAGGAAGATTTTTATAATTATTAATATAGTAGTGTTAAGAAAAACAATTACAATTAAACTAATCTGAGATCAAATTACACTATTTAATAATACTTACAATCACAGCTAAAGGTTTAGCTCTCAAACTTGTAAATATTATCTAACAAACTAATCTAATCGTTTAACAATAACAATAATTGGTGAACACTTAAATGTTTAAACAATAAACATTTTGTAACTTTTTTTGTCTAAAATATAGCCAATCCTTGCTAACAACTAAGCTAGCTTATGGTTAGCAATAGTGTGATTTATTGAGAGCTTCTATGTTTAACTAGCATAATTTTGCAGAGTCACAAAAGTGTTAGCTACCTAATTAACCACCACAAATCATATATTCTCTATATTTTCTAGGGCTGTGCCGTTTTATTTATTATGCAATTACATTTTTTAGACAGTTCAATTAACTGAATTAATTTACGTTTGTTCGATTGACACTTTTTTGGTTTAGCTTAGAAACGTTAAATGCGTTAAATTGACATTTTAAAAAAAAGGCACAGCTTTAGCAGAAAACAGAATCTTCAGCAAATACTCAGGTTTTGCAAGAGTATCGCTGCTTCTTTTGAGAGTTTGTGCAGTTGGTGAAATACCGCCACCTACTGGACTGGAGTATGGAGCAGAAGATTGGATTGAGACAAATCACACAATAAGCATTACTGCTACTGAAACGAATAGACATTCTAGCTCTGATTCTTATATTTTACCTCCAGTCATCACGAGACACGTTTCCCACCAGATTTCACTATTCAGCATTCACTTAACAGACACCTACCAGACAACCTACCTCACCCCCCAAAGCTATAATCATCATATATTATTTTCCTTATAACTGTAACCCAACCCTACGTGTGAGAAAGGCGCTATGTAAATAAAATGAATAATTATAATAATTATTATGACTGCAGACGACGCGTCGGCACAATAGCTGGGAGGCACGGCGCCGGAGGGAGAGAGCACTATGCTCCTCACGCTATTGTTGTTCAACGGAGCATCCCAAATGAGCAAGGACCAGTGCACATCAGGGTCCAGCCACAGAAACGATCCTTTCTTAATCAGCATTATGGACGCAGCCGCTGGATAACGGCCTTCCAGACATAATAAACAAACAATCACTACTGAAAGACACATCAGACGTAATACAGTCGGCTTGCGAGGAAGCTGAGATGTATTAAAGTAAGACAAGTTTGACAAACATGCCGGACTGATGAATTGCAGTTCAAAAGAATCATGAGTGTCTTCTTTATAAAGAACATCTGTCTTTTTTTTGTTTTTCCTAAATCCTCCAACATCGCTCAGATATTTTCCGCCTCGTTAGAATAACACTGCACTGAATATCTGGATATTTCACAACTTTTTAGACTTGTATAAAAAATAAATAAATAAATAAATAAAAAAAAAAGCATATATGGGTTACAGGAGAGGACTCTGGGAAAGCAGGGTGCTGCAATTAAGACGCGCGCTCTCTTCCGCAAACGCAAAAGCCCAGGGTTAAACACCTGACCCTTAGCATTCGGGTTCAGCCATCCATCCGACAGAGACGGAGACGGAGGGAGGCGGGCGGGCGGGGGAGAGAAAAGACGACAGAGAAAGAGAAGAAAAATGAATTCCCTTAACATTCTCCTCCTTATTTCATCTGCTCCATTGTTACTTTCCCCCCCAAATCCGCGCAGTGATGCACTCAGGGCCTGGCGGGAGGTCTTTGTATGAGAGTCTCCGCTGATTTGGTTCCTCTATTCATGGTCAGAGGCGCTGCATTTCTCCATACACACCCCTTGGTGAGACGCCGAAGCCTGGCTCGCAGATGCAAGGGAACCTGGGAACTTATGTTTAGTGTGGCTATAGTGTGTATAGTGTGGTTGAAGAGAGAGCAGAGGGAGGGGGTGCGGTGAAAGGAGAATCATCACCCCATACCACCCTACTGTCTGTACACCTGCTTGGGCGATATTGGGCCACTAGGCATGATCCACTAGTCTTTACTTGACGGAATTGGACTTAGAATAATGTGGAGTCAGTGTTACCACGGCAACGTCGAATATGTTCCATTAGTACAGGACGTCCTCAGCGAATATGCCAACGATTACAATTTTACCCAGTTAAAGTGACTTTATCCAGTTACAGCTGTTCCTTTAACAGAATCTCTCGAACCTGGCAAGACAAATGTGCTCCACTGGAGAACAAAAACAAATAATAATAATAAAATTTAAAAAACGCAATGTGTCAGCTACAGTCATGCACATATCATATCAGATGCGTGCGAGTGTATGCGTGTGCGTGGTTACAGACGAGGAGTTGCGGTGACTGCAGTGTGCTTCGCCTTCACGCCGCTCTGACCGTCTTGATCCAAATCAGCTCTGAAGGCTGAGGTCACTCCAACGTAAAAAACGTCCCGGATGAAGCCGAGCTCAAGACGAAGAAGAGTTTTTTTTTTTTTTTTTTTTTTTAAGAAAGATGCTCGTTGACAATAGAGGCTAGAACGCTGCAGAACATGCTAATTCATTTTTTGAGCAAAACGTGCGTGTATTTGAATTTGAAAAGAAACTAGAGGAAAAGTGGAATGGGTGTTTAACAGGAGGGACTTAAAAAACTATACACAGGCACATACACACCGAACAAAAGCAGGCTTTTGGATGAAGCAGGGCAGACTGTACAATCTGCATATTAAGACTGCGACTTTGATTTGTAGCGACTTTCTCACAGTTTTGTGCTGTCTCACCCGCATGAGCTCATCTTGAATCAATGTTATTTTGTGGTCTGACTCATTAATCGCCTCCTTCCTTCCCAGTGACTAAAGCTGGCCTACAACCAAAGGCTTTTTTCAGGGCATTCTATCAAAGGCGATATTCATCTTCGGAAACAAGATTGTGCACGTTCTTGCTTCATCACTCTGACGCCTGAGTGACATCCGACAGCGGACAGAAGTGGAGAAGGAAATGCAGGTGTGTAAAATCCAAAGGGGGCTGGAAAGCATCCAAGACACACACACACAAAAAAAACGTGCTCGTGCTGTTTGGCGTGAACAAAGATAAATGCAGTGATGCTTAATATTGCTAACAAGGAAATGTTAGCGGGCAGAGAGAACAGATAGAACTTCACCAGTGGATGAAACAAGCAGCAAAATGTGAAAATTTTTAACAAACTAAACAAGTCCTGCCTACCGCAAAATTAACCATCCCAAAGGCAACGACTGTCATAAGGTCCTGCATCCTTTCCCCTTCACTGGACGAGCTTTTCTGTCTGATGAGTTTTATTCAGGTGTGAATAAGAAAAGCGTAGCCTTCAGGTATCGCCAGAGCTAGAGGTAGCTATCAGATAACTAGCATTATCACGATTGAATAAATCAAACGCTCTCGCATGGCTTCATTCCTTTTATCCGTATGCGGTTACGTTTAATGTCGTGGAACGTCCATGAAACAAGTCAGTTCCCGTTATCGCTAGAGCTGTGAATCATACATAGATTGTGTACATCTGAGTGGATTCGCATGAATTGTGAATTTCACTTGAATACATTCGATAGAATTAATGGTTGCTTCTACCAAATTTGTCTCAAAGCTATATTCCTTACAGGTTTTAAATTATGAACAGCATCTAAAGTATCTATTAAACATTGCAATGCTGTGTTACTTGCGCTGTTTAAATGTTATTTCTCGTACACAGCGATAATCTTGATAATGTTTTTTTTTCCCTCCTGCCAATCATCTACTCCACATTTCAGTTCAGTAGGTGACGGTAATGCACCGATCGCTCATACGCTCAAAAGAAAAAGAAGCCATTTTAAAACTTTGCGAAAGATGGGAGCCAAAGCTGTGAGAGCTTTTAACTGTACAGATCTATCATGATTGTGTAATATGTCATTCCCTGACCAGCCTCTCGTTTTCTCTACATGTTAAAAAGTCAGGGGAGGGGCATCTTCTTATATGATGTAACAAAAGGACAAAAATCTAATCGCCTTGTTTAAACCCGGGCCAATACAACAACAAAAGACATTTTCACGGTTTTGTTTGTACACTCACACTGGAGGCCAAAATGCACTTTTCATAACAGGTTCACTTTAAAGTTACTTCTGGCTAACAGAACTGGAGACTCCTTACAAAATAACAAACAAACAAAAAAAAAAGTTTAAGTATACACTCATTTCTATCTTGGAGCAACCACTATATATACGTTTCTGTAGAAGCTTTTAGAAAGGAGAATGCTGATAGAGTGCGTGGGAGAGAGATAGAAAGAGAGAGAGAAGTATGAATCACATGATGCTGGTACTTCTGGGTTTGTCACGCTAACCGGGCCAGCTCGGCTTGCCCTCCTCGCTTCACTTCAGCTGAGTAATAAAGGGATTACATGTACTTCCATTCTCTCAGCGCTCGCACAATGCCTGTCGCACACAAGCATTCACATGAAAGAGCCACCCGAATGAAATTCATTCCCTCTCTCCCTCACTCTCCCTCTCTCTATCTAACTTACTCTCATTCTTCTCATCTCTTCTCCAGAAGACTCCAGATGCCCGACACTACTCTGATTATCTACTCCGGATCACAGGTTCCCATTCAAGTAGTCGGAAATTTCCTGAGATGATACGATATCTCTATAACCAAATGTCGACACTGGTATGTCACCAATAGATATACAGCATCACTTAGGCTTTAATAGTGTAGAAAGTCTTTCACTCACAAATGTACTTACAATCAACCTGTTTCAACTTGCACTCTTGTGATCTCTTGAAAGTTGCTGAACTTTAAACTGGAGCCCTTCAAATTTATAAACTCTCCTCATCTTCCTTAAAGCCATCCATCTGCCACACTAACAAGCAGTTTCTGCTAAAGTCTTTTCGTTCCCACAGCATGACTCAGAGTGTCCACCACGTTATCCTTCCCCATTCACGTCCCAGAACGACATGGACATGATTACTTATCCCTGGATTAGTAATGTTGAACCTGGAACTAGGTTTGCCTCTAGTAAGGAACATCCTCGCACCAATTAGCAGGTACCAGCTGCATTTTCTCACCATGGCAATGAAGGAAGAGCTACAGCAGAGCGAACCTGCTGCAATTACAGAATCTACATCAAAGCTGAAAGGATTTAAATAAGAAGCATGGCCTCAGGATACGCATTTGAACTTTGATAATCAAATTCACTGTTCAAAGTGTGCATCAAGGAGAGCATGCATGGGGGAATAGATGGGGAAAATTTTAAATAATGGCATGCATACATGTACAGGCATGTGCTACATAGCAGAGATTTTTTTTGTTAAAAAAGTTAATCTTATTGAATATCCAACATCATGAAGATCAAAAGAAAAGATATATACAGATCTATATAAAGTGTATATAAATGCTGTTTTATCTATTCTACTGTACTTACTGTGCCTCGAAAGGATGCAAATACCATCAAACTAAACTATCGGTCCAACCTAGAGTGATGTCCTCCCACAGCGAAAACATTCACGGTAACTGACCCCAAGGGCCATAGGTAAAAGTCATCAGGCACATGACCCCAACTAGCAACACCGCTTCCTCAACGCTTCACACATGGCAGGAGGTGAAAACACCACGTGGCATGCAACACGAGGCTCGATTTCCTAACATGTTTTCCTTAAGTAACTGGACCAAGGACAGTGAGTACCCTCTGAGTCAGCCTTGGCAGGAATCCTTAAAGCATCTTTGGAAAATTCTATTCCCGTGTATCACCACAACTCCAGACTCAAGACTAGATCATATGTTTTGATAAGAAAAGCATGAAACAGTTAACATATTTTCCTGTACACACAAAAAGAAAATCAGAATGATGCATTGGTTTAAGCTAATGTGGATTCTGGGCAACAGGAAAACAATGTCTTAATATCATATTACACTTCTGTTTGTATGGTCACCAACTATAATACAATCAACCACATGGTGGCAGAGTAACTGTTACCATTAATTAAATAATCATATTTATTAACTAATGATTACAATAGTTTACTTTTTTTTTTACTGTGGAACATCTATGACATAATTAAAATGCGCTTCAGTGAATACAACATTTTGGACTGTGCTTTTAACACTAGTCACAAAACAGAACCTTTACAGAAATCGTGTACATGAGGTGAGAGTGGCAAGGAAAACCTCCCTGAAAAGTCATGAGAAAGAAATCCTGAAAGAAACCAGGGACCCATACTCTTCTCGGAAAGCTGGTAATGGTACTTTAGATTGGACATTAAAATCTTTTTACACCAATTATTTTATTTTCTCCAAGTTCTCATCAAATATTTAACATAACAAACAAGTTAATAAAACATGAACATTACAGTTCCAAAGTTTTATCACTAAAGTATTAATAAACCCAACACTGTGATCGATTATGCAGTTTTTTTTATTTGCTTATCAATTAACTCAATTTGTATACTGAAAGCTAAAAAGGTTATACTTTTGGTAAGTCACCTTTATCTGAACTGCAAACACTAATAACCAGATACAAACAAACCAAAAGTTGTTAAAAGCTGTATATAATTTTATTTTATTTTTTATAATTACATTTACATTTTATCATTTTAAAAGTGTCTTTTAGCTAAAAAAAAAAACGTCTTTATGTTGTGTTAATACTTGATTAAATAACGTCACAGATGTTTTATAACACCTTTTTTGTATGAGCATGAAGTACCAAATTCATTTAGTTGTTTGTTGATAAAACTAGTTTTAATATTGCTATCAATTAAATAACGAAAGTAACATTAGCCTATAGCTAGCTTTGCAAACATTACCTACAGTACACACACACATTACACACAACTACTGTTACACATAGTTAATAGCTATTAATGACGGTTAGCTGAATACATTTAAAGTATAAAATATCCTTTAGGGAGGTACGGAACACTTGCATATCACAACTAATTACTTGCTTGTTATAGATGTTTTACTGAGATTTTTTTCATAGTAAGTTGCAAAGTACAAGAAAGTAATTTTTTAGCTAAAACTTAGTTAGGCAACTAACATTTTTAACAAACTAGTTAGTAGTGAAAACTGGATAACTAGGAGAGGTTATGCAGAAAAATAAGAGGAGAAAAAAAAAAAGAAACTGAAAACAAAACAAATTAATGAACTCAATATGTATGGATCAAACTGAGAGCTAAAAAGTTATATTTCTGGAAAGTTAACACATTGTAATAACAAAACATATAACCAAATACAAACAACCAAAAGCTGTAAATAAGATGTATATAAATTTAAAGTTTAAACCAACATATCTAGAAATGTTTTATGCCAACAACTGAAAAAGTGTATAAAGCATCTAAAACAAAACTAAACTTAACTTCTAGCTAAAATATGTTGTTTTAATACTCAATTAACGTTAAAGATGCATTATAAACTTTTTTTGTAAGTCTGAGGTATCAAAGTCATTTAGCTCATTTTTAGTCATTGCTAACAATGAAATAACGAGGGTAACAGATTAGCCCTTCACTAGCTTGTAAACATATATTTATGTAATACTCAATACTTTAATACTCAATTAAGTATTGTTACAGATACTTTATAACAGTTTTTTTGTAAGAGTGTGAGGTATTCACTTAATTTAATTTTTTTTTTTTTTTTTTTTTTTTTTTTTACATCAAACTAGTTTTAATATTGATAATGAAATAACGAGGGTACCAGGTTAGCATGTAGCTAGCTTGAACAGTTGAAAAGGTATCTAAAAACAAGCAACTAAATGCTAAACTCAACTTTTAACTAAAATATGTGTTTGTTTTGTGTTAATACCCGATTAAGTAAAATTATTAAGCATATTATTGAGGTAATTACTTGCCACACATTAGGGGGGGGGGGGGGGGGGGGGGCTT
>JAQMYK010000009.1:4761579-4786536 GCA_030014345.1 Clarias buthupogon
CCCCCCCCCCCCCCCCCCCCCCCCCCCCCCCCCCCCCCCCCCCCCCCCCCCCCAGTAATCTTATGTACCGTTCAATGAATGTACAATTACACTAAAGGTTAAAACGTGATCTTAAGCACATATATTAAATAAATCAATAAATTAATAATTAATGAAATTTGGTGATATTAGTTTAATGAAGCAATCGCCTCCATAGCAACCGTTATATACACGTAAACCGTTAGACCGAGTTGCACGTGCATTCAACCCCCCCCCCCTTCATCTCCCGAGACGTTTTGGGAATATGTGTTAGAAACAACAACAACAAAAAAGAAAGAAAATGTTTGTTTAAATATAATCATTCAAACGTAACGGGAAAGTAATGGAAAGACCTGTTATTAATGTTTTCGGAGTGTGTATGAAGCTGTGAAAGCTGCGTGAGGTCGAAAATCGTTGAAATAACGTATATGATGTTATAACAGAGCTAGCTTATAGCTAATTTGGCGGATTTTTTTTTTCCACCCTAGGGTTTCAGATAGGAAACCGACGCTTCGCACACAATCTGGTTGAGAATAATTTGTCATTTCAGGTTGAAATAACAAATGATACAGATTTTTAAAAAATTATTGCTTGTGGTAACTTTACATTTGTAAGAATCGAGTAAGTTAAGTGTTGCACGAGCGCGCGCGCGAGCGAGCAAGCAAGCAAGCAAACGCGTGGAAACCAGTGAACGCTTCGTGTAAGAAGATAAACATCTGATCTGCTAAGTCATGCACTGAATGAAAAGTTAAACGAAAGACACACAGTCATGTGCATGCATGCATGTATGTATGTATTAAAATCCGCGCTCCCGCGGTTTGCACTGGGGGGGGGAAAGTTCCCAGCGCGCAACTTGTCTTCATTTGTACATCCAGAGTCATCCCACGTTTCTATAGTTTACTGAATGTATCAGATCTTTATGCATCGTTAACAAACACAATTGATCAAACAGGAGGGAAAATTTCCAACGTGTGAGCTGCCTCTCTGTTTTGCATGTGATCATAATTTAAGTTAAGATTTTATTTCTCAACTTAACCATGTTTACTTAATCAAGTCCCAAGCATCAGCAATATCTTTAAAAAAATTAAATGTTTAAAAAAAAACGAAGAAGAAAAAAAGCAAGCGGTTTTTGCCCCATCGTCATGCCCTGCCTCACAGCTGGAAGCCCGGGATTTGATGCACCATTGTTTTGCTTGGATTGCTCTGCTCTGCTTTAAATCTATCCTTTTTTTCCCTCCCAAAATAACCAAACTTAAAACTCTGAAACCTGGCGAGTTAAATCATTCCTCGTCCATAACATTTATTTTTTTAAAGCATCCCAGAGGCTCCTTACCTGAAACAAGAAGGTACTCCAGCTCGGCTCCATTGCCACACTTTGAAAAAAAAAATCTGCTGGAAAACCTACAAGAAATCTACAACAAAGCAGCTCAACATGGCAGCTGCTACAACTTCCTGTAACCCCAGGGCTGAACCATTTCACTGAGTTACAGGGGGTGGGTGGCTCAGGGTTACAGCACCATCAAAGTTATGCGTGGGTGGAAAATATTTTAACAGTGTTTAATACTATGGAAGTGCATGTATTATATCATAACACAGCCATTTAAAATAGTTTGAATTAATCTATTGTGATAAAATAGTCACTTTTACTTATTAGAGACACCCCTTTTCTTACAGTGAGTTATACTTTCTGGGACGTTAGGGGGGGGGAAAGCAAGTTGATCCATTGCACAGAGATGTCTTGAATGTATAATATGATGCTTTTTTGTTATTAATGCGTTTTCTTTTCTTGTTTCCCCCAAGCATATCCATTTAGATTCTAACTAGGATCCAATTCAAAAAAATGAAAGCGAAAGAGCTCATTTTACTTAATAGTTTATTTACTTAATCATTACTTCTTATCTGTCATCCATTTTCCTGTCCAAGGATCTTGTACAAGTCTGGGGGGGAAAAAAAAGTTTTAATAAGGCACACATTACCGGAAACAAAAAACAAAGTGGACAAATATTTTGGCAAAAATGTGTTGATTCGATTATAATAATAATAATAATAATAATACACACTTAAAACAATACGGCTTGATGGTGTTGCTTTCCAGACAGTCCTTTGTTTTATTCGCAAACACAGCCCGAGCAAGAAAACATAACAGATCTGGAACATCGATCTGAGTTTGGAAATGAGCATCTGGAAATGAAATGGAAGCTTACAAAAACACACTCCCACTCACTTTCAGTAACCACTTCATCCTGGTCTGGTTTTGAGCTGGATCCAGAGCGTATCCCAGAAACATTGGGTGTAATGTAGGAGAATTCTTTCTGGATCAGACCCCAGTACATCATATTGGCACCATACACGTATTCGTACACTCAAACACACCTAGGGGCAATTTGTCACATCCAATAAATCCACCTACGTATTTCTTGGGAAACAGGAGGAAACTGGAGAAACCTCACATGGACTCAGGGAAACCATAAAACTCAGGATCAAGTGGGACAGTGTCCAAAATCTGCTTCTTGGGCAGGTTCACATGAAGCTTATCACCACCAGCCTGCATAATGCAAGCTATGTGTGGGCATGGCAAAGTTTCCTGAAATAGCTAAAACTTGTTCTGGCAGCTGTTTTGAACACAGATGTCCAAAACCTGGTGTTATTTGTAGACATCTTGTTCTTATAAAAATGTCTTCTGTTTCTTTTGGTTCCAGTGGCGTTTTCTTAATAGAAATATATATATATTTTTTAATCTAAGATAATTTAAAAGATAATTTAAAACCTAAATATAGAATTAATTAATAAAACTAGTCTTCATATAATTTTAATTAACTGTGAATAAACTAGTGGTTAAAGATATTTGACTGTATCTCAGTGGTTAATGATGTCTGACTGTACCTCAGTGGTTAGGGACCTGTGACTGTACCTCGGTGGTTAGGGACCTGTGACTGTACCTCGGTGGTTAAGGAGCAGTGACTGTACCTCGGTGGTTAATGTCTGACTGTACCTCGGTGGTTAGGGACCTGTGGCTGTACCTCGGTGGTTAGGGACCTGTGACTGTACCTCGGTGGTTAATGTTTGACTGTACCTCAGTGGTTAGGGACTTGTGACTGTACCTCAGTGGTTAAGCAGCTGTGACAGGTGATAAGTCACTGTGGTAGATGATTGGTTAATTTCCTGTGCCTTTGTTAGATCGATGGTTAAGATTTTGTTACTCTGATAGATAAGTTAAGGATCTATGACTGTGATAGATAAGTGGTTAAGGTCCTGTGGTTGTGGTAGATCAGTGGTTAAGGAACTGCGGTTGTGGTAGATCAGTGGTTAAGGCCTTGTGTCGGTGGTAGATCAGTGGTTAAGGACCTGTGGCTATGGGAGATTAGAAATAAAATTTCCAGGCACACATTTCCAGAAACAAAAAACAAAGTGGACAAATATTTTGGCAAAAATATTTGATTCTGTTATAATAATAATAATAATAATAATAATAATAATAATAATAATAATACACTTAAAACAATAAGACTTGATGGTGTTGCTTTCCAGACAGTCCTTTGTTTTTATTCGCGAACACAGCCCGAGCAAGAAAACATAACAGATCTGGAACATCGATCTGAGTTTGGAAACGAGCATCTGGAAATTAAGGAGCATTGACTGTACCTCAGTGTCTGTACCTCAGTGTCTGTACCTCTATATCTGTGGTAGATCCGTGGTCGAAGATGTTGTCATGTGGTGGGTTTGTGGTTAAGAACCTGTGTCTATGGTAGAGCAGTGGTTAAAGATGGTCACTTGTAAACATCTGCGGTAGGTCTGCGGTTAAGTGGTATGTGTCACAGTAGCTATTGCTATCAATCCTAAAACTTCCATAAATTTCCATAAATAAAATATATTTTCTATGAAAATAGAAGAAAAACGTCACGTGTTATATATTAAATGTGAATTGTTGACATTCAATAAAAGTGACCTAAAATGTAATATGTTCAATTATATCAGAATTTACTATATAAATATGGGGTCTTATATTTATCTTATCCCCAAAGGCCCAGCGTGGCTGCAGGTTTTCATTTCAACAGAGCAGGAGCCACATGATTCCACTTGTTTAATCAGTTCACCTTAGTTTACAATTATCTGTCAAATTTGCTTTTAACTTAATGTAATGAAAAACTGTAGACACATTGGTCTTTTGTGGATAAGATTGAAAATGCCTGAGATAAACCTACAAAATCCTAATTCACTATTTAAGTTGCAGACTTCACGCTATGTCAGTAGAGGGCGCTGTGCACATACTAATGATGCGAATGTGTATAAGATTATAGTAGGGCAGTTTTCACTATCTAACCCCCTGAAGACATTCCTGTTGATTTTTTTTAATGTATTTTTTTAATAATAAAAAGCATCTTGTAATGCATGGATTACAGAACATTTTGAAGCAGCCACTTAAAGCAGGGTTAGAAATGCAGCATGATATTTATTTTTAAATAGTAAAAAAAAAAGAAAAAGGATTTTTCTTACGCAGTCACATCTCCACAGATGCTTAGGAAACTACAGAAGTCTCTTACGGCACATGTAGAATAAATTAATGCAATTACTAAAATGCATTAGGCTTCTCTCTTAAAAATTATAAACCTTTGCTAAGTTATTATTCAGCAAAGGTTTTTATTTATTTTTTTATATCTAGTTCATATTAAGGATTCTTCAGCTCCTCTGAGAGAACTCTGGGAACTCTTACAAGCTCAGTGTACACAGTGTACAAGCTCTCAGACAGTGTTCCAAGCTAGATGATTTGTAGAAAGCTGTAAACAACAACAAACAAAAGCTATAAATGTGTTAAGAATCATTTGAAAATAAAAAATCGAGAATCACATGAGTGTAAATCGGATAACACGTCCAAGTAGAGATAATTCATTTAATGGGTGTGATGATTGCATTCATGGATTATTTATGTAAAGAAAAATATCATTATTAATTTAAGGAAAATGTTGGGTTACTTAATTAAAGTGTGATTATTTTGTCTCTAATTATGCAATAGTATTATATGATATGAGGTACTGTATAATTTGAATAATTGATGAAGTATGAGGTGGCACGGTGGTGTAGTGGTTAGCATGTTCGGCCCCACACCTCCAGGGTCCGGGTTCGATTCAAGATTCAAAGAACTTTATTAATCCCAGAGGGAAATTGCCTAAACTTGTTACAGTTGCTTACAGTTGTTTTCCTGCCTCAGGTCTGTGTGCATGTTTTCCATGTGCTTGTTGGGTTTCCTCTCACAGTCCAAAGACATGCAGATTAGACTAATTGGCGTTCCCAAATTGCCCATAGTGTGTGAATGATGGCACAGGGTGTACCATGCCTTGTGCCCAAAGTCTCCTGGGATAGGCTCCAGGCCCCCATGACCCTATACACGGGATAAGCGGTATAGGAGATAAATGATAAGTTATGAAAAAAAAAAAAAACTGTGTTCAACAATGTTTAAAGATGTGTTAAACAACTGTGTTTGCAGCTTTTTCCTTTAAGGAAAAATTATTTTTATGGGAAAGCAGAATGCGTTCGTTCTGACAGAAACATTACATGCTAGATTAGGATAAGGGTTATTCTACAGGGTTATTCTACAGGATAAGGGTTATTCTACAGAAATGGCGAAATTTCCATCACAGGAAATCTCCTGAAATGTATTTCTTTTTTCACACCAAGAACTTTTTTTTAAATAGCAATACCTTACTTTTAAGCTTTATGAATCCACAAGAGAAGAGCTTAATGCAGTTTTTATTTTCTTTATACATTTAATAACTGGTGTAACGTCTCTTTCTGGTAACACCAATGACGGTAACACCAATGACAATTTAAAGAAAAATTATAACTATTTACAAAATGACTTTCATGTTTAAGACAACATGGTTTTCAGTTTTGTCAAAAGCAATCAATTATTAGATGTAATCAGTTTTTATGTTCAACTTTTGACAGTTCACTCACTCACTCTCACTTATCTTCTATACCACTTTATCCTGTAATCAGGGTCGCGGGGGACCTGGAGCCTATCCCAGGAGACTTAGGACACGAGGCGGGGTACACCCTGGACAGGGTGCCAATCCATCGCAGGGCGCACACACACATATATACACTCACACATTACGGGGCAATTTGGGAACGGCACTTATCCTAACCTGCATATCTTTGAACTGTGGGAGGAAACCAGAGTACCCGGAGGAAACCCACCAAGCACAGGGAGAACATGCAATCTTCATGCACACATGGGAATCGAACCCGGACTCTGGAGGTGCAAGGCGACAGTGCGAACCACTACACCACCGCCTTTTTTTGACAGTTATAATTATGAAATGAGTAACTCTAATGACAGCCCTAGAGATTTGGGAACACCACTTAACGCCTAATCTGCATGTCTTTGGACTGTGGGAGGAAACCCACTAGAACCAGACCCAGACCCTGGAGGTGTGAGACCACAGTGCTACCTAAGTGACAGAACATTCCACCATTGATCCATATAATTAATAAACCGAGGAAACACATTAGAGTGGGCGTGGGCACTTAGGGTGGCATCTTCTGCTCTGGCATGATGTGCAGTTTATTAGACAAGCATACCAAGAAGCAAATAAATCAGCCAGCAGGGGTCAGAGCACTCAGTGCGTCCTGGCTTTCGAGTTAAACATTTAAAAGTCTGCTCTTGCTGCTTGGTTGTACTAAAAAACTCCTGCTTTAGAGCACGCACACGCACACAGGGCACGCACACGCGCGCACGCACAGGAGCGCGCGCGCACAGACACGCGCACCCTGTCCTATTTCTACCGGCACAGACAGTATCGGAGCGGTGAGTGTTTACTGAGCTTTACTAAACACTTTTCAGGGCTTACATGGTTTATGTGTCATTACTTTAGTGCGTGAGAGTATCAGAGAAATCATTATGCGCGCATAAGCTTTGGACTGTCAGGAGATGATTAAATATGAGTCTTAGGAAGAAATGCGACAGTAATGAGTAAAGTGCTGTAAAGACTGTAATAGACAAGATGAACCTGTATGTTTTTTAGGTCATTGGTGTAACATTATGCAGTGTTCTGCACAGAACTTTCATTTAATCCCAAAGGCTTTTAACTATTTCCGGAAGTGCACTACACACCTTTGTACTGGAGTTCTAATTCTCTCGGTTACACATCAAAGGCAGGTTTGTTTCACATCACGTGCATGACTTTTCTGCAGTTCTCCAACACACACCATAGAATAATAGTTACTGTTTAATATAATTTGAAGGCTAAAATGTAAATTCGTCCTTGTAGGGGGTTACCTGTCACTGCAGGTAAGCTCCAGCCAATGGGAATGCGTAACGTCACAGAGTAGGCGGGGCTTTCAAACCAGCACTTTTTTTTTTCCCCCCAAAGGAATTTGCTTGTGCAATGTTTGTTTGCAGCTGTATAATTTACCTGAGTCATTTTATGCAGATTTTAACAAACCCGTTCTTTCGGTACGTTACTCTTCTTCTCGTCTTTTTCACTGTTATTATTATTATTATTTTTATAGATTACGGATGGATGCTCCGGCTCCTCTGGATGCCTTGTCAAAGCATGGAGGTTGCATTAGATGTGACTGAAATCCACCCCTGACTTTTTTTTAATTTTATTATTTTATTTTGCCTAAGAAGATCCCGGTTGATTTGGTGGCGCTTGACTACTCCAGCTGAAAATGTTCAGCCTGATTAAAAAAGACAAAGAGAAGGATGGGGTGAAGAAGGAGAAAAAAGAGAAGAAGGACAAAAAAGAGAGGATGTCCCAGGCTGAGCTGAAGAGTCTGGAGGAGGTAGGGATGCGACGGGGGTTCTTCAACCTACAGCGTGGTGGTTCCAAGAGAGAATCCAGGACCAAGTTGGAGATTTCTGACCCTATTCCAATTCAAGTGGTCAACAACCCAGAGCTCACCTTGATCGACGTGACGTCTGATAGGATCAATAACAGAAGCAGCATGCTCCTGGATGTCGGGCGTATAAGCACCTCTAGTTCCGCCGACAACATTAAAGGTGAGACTATCCAGGCAACTAGACCTGGATCCCTGACAAAGCAGGACTCCCCTGTGTTAAAGCTTATAAAACGTTTATCCTTCTCTCAGAAGAACAAAGACGAGAGTCCATCAGAAGGTTCGGTTCCATCCGGACCAAACTCTGGTGCTCCTTCTCCACAAGTGGAGCACAAGGTATTTCATCCTTTGCCCAAATACATCTCTCACCGACGTGCCCCACTCAAAAAGGTCCAGATACCCTTATTAGTCGATAGAATGTTTCAAGGCGACTTGTCTTTACCAGTAGTCATGCCTCCTGAAGTCCCTGAACCCAGACAGCTGGAACTCCAGCGGCGCAACACAGGCGACTTTGGCTTCTCCCTACGACGCACCACCATGCTGGACCAAAAACCTGATGGCTCGGTCTACCGCCGTGTCGTCCACTTTGCTGAACCCGGTGCGGGCAACAAGGACTTGGCTCTAGGCCTGGTGCCAGGAGACCGTCTGGTCGAGATCAACGGGATGAACGTGGAGAATAAAAACAGGGACGAGATTGTGGAGATGATCCGGCAATCAGGAGAGAGCGTCCGCCTGAAAGTGCAGCCCATCGTGGAGCTGAGCGAGCTTAGCCGATGTTGGTTAAGAAACAGTGCAGGGGTCCGTGGTGAGGCCTGTGAGGTAAGAAAACCTACCTGAATGACTTGTGTCATTACCATGACAGGTCCAGTTACCATCAATGTGAAGTTTTGCTGTTCGAATGGGTTCGCTACAACTACTTGAAATGGACTGCTCTAAAATGCATATGCCTAGGTGTGAATGAGTGTGTGAGGATACATTGTAGATTTGCGTCCCATCCAGGGTGTATTCCTGACTTGCACCCTGTGATGCCAGAGTAGTAGACTGATTTATCAGGTACTGAAACTGAATGCATGAATGAATGAATGCATGCATGTCCCATGACTTCCAAGTTGTTTTACTTTTACTTTTCAGTGGCCTGTTCCTTTATGACATTGCTGTTGAATTAGTTTTTTTCCAAAATGTCCTTTTGAATGTCTTACCAAAACAGAAAGATGTTCAACAGTCATTCCACTGCTTAGTTCCCTGCAGCAACGTCAATGCATTGTTCCAGGTGCAAGAAGAAGCACAGAGCTAGGATTCAAGTTACACTTTAGTGAAGTATTTTGGATCCCCTATACTGATATGCCTAGAGTACGCAGGGTTGAGTGTGATTGCACATGAATTCATCGAGCAATCTGAGATGAGTTATCCTACGAGAGGACGATGCTGTATGTTGTGGCCCGGACTGACATCAAAAAAGCCCTTTGTTCAGTCCGGAGTGGTGTACATGATATCATCGGTGTTGAGTTTCAGCAAGTCAGCACGGATGCACCTGAGGGGGTTAACCCTTCCCCTGCACTATCTCAGAGATCTCTGTGATTTTTATGACTCTTTAACCGCCACGTCCGGTTGTATTAAGGTGTCATTCTCACCTGTATGATGCAAATAGAATGGTAATAATGTATGGAGGTAATATGAAGTTTGTTATTTGAATCACGCAAATGTAAAAAGGTTGAAAATTACACTTGCTATTTTCTACCCTGCTTCATCGCCGTATTCCCCTGTTACACTATGGCACTGTTTCACCATCATTCTGGTCCAGCAAAAAGGGTGACCCAGTTTAAATATCTGGGCTGCACAGTTTGGCTTGCTTTCCCGCTCAAGCTCGAACTCCTCCAAGCAGGTAGATCTCTGATTATAGTACTGTAACAATACTAAATCAGAGGAAGTTGGAATTGGGAGAAGAATATAACATGAGATTGGAAGAGAAGGCGGTCCATTACTTGAGGAAGTAAAAGCCAAGACCTTTATGTAGAATGAGATATGAAAGAGCTTATGCTTATACAAGTTCCTTATATTGAAGTAATGAGGTATACCTGCGGTATAGGTCTCTCCGTAGACACACAGTTGTGCAGTTTAGACTCTTAAATGTTGTTAATAAATCAACCCTGGATATATGTTTATATAATTATATTATTAAATTCAATTTGTAAGTATTCAAATAGACTAACCAAAGAAAAAAACAACAACTGATGGACAGCTAATAATTACATCCGAATGTGCTTGTTAAACATCTCATTACAACCAGACAGGAGATATTTAACAAGCACATGTAGGTATTCAGTCACTTGCCTATGCTCTTCTGGGAAGACTTTCCACTAGATTTTATGGGGATTTGTGCTAATTCAGCCATAAGATCATGTGCAGGACGCAGGATGAAAAACCCTGGCTCGTAATCAACGTCTAGTTCCAAAAATCTCCAGGGGTCTGTGCAGGCCAGTCGAGTTCTTTGGCTCCAACCTCGGTCAATGTTATTCATCAATGATAGTATGGAGAAGGCCTTCATACTGTATGTGATGTGATGGTCAGGGTTTCCCAAACCTTTAGCCCTGTAGTGTATCATTTGTCATATTGTATGCTAATAAACCACAACTTAATGTAGAACATACCAAACTATTAAAGAAAATAGTTCATTTGGACGCAGATGGAGACCACCTCACTCAGATGCTCTTATTTAGGATTCACACCCAAGTATATCTCTAGCTTAGTGGTTAGCACTGTCGCTTTGCACCTCTAGGGTCCGGGTTCCATTCGATCCCGCATCAGGTCTGTGTGCTTGCATGTTCTCCCTGTGTTTGGTGGGTTTCCTCCGGGTATTCCGGTCTTCTTCTACAGTCCAAAGACATGCAGATTAAACCGATTGGTGTTCCTAAATTGCCCCGTAGGATAACGCGGTATAGACAATAAGTGAGTGTGCGACCTAAGTGTAATAGCCATGTTCTCATCTACACCATGCATCTACAGTAAGTTCCATTCAAATAATCAACTTGAAGCACCCTGAACACTGGAGTATACACGCTGTAGGTGTTCCTCAGAACAAATGTCTTATGAGCCGATGCTTTACATAGGTGAAAAGTCAATAACCGCTCCAGGCAGACTCTAAAGGAATGCGTATGCGTTGTTGTGGACTGAAAGGTTAACATTGCACAACGTAAGGAATGCGGCTGTAGAAGTAGGTGTGGTAAGATTACAGTCTGAATGGACTAGTGGGCTAAAGATCCGATGGTTGGTGATCTTAAACCTGACACTTTTTGTTTCATAATTACATGATCACATGCGTCGGTCAAGTAAGTGCTGCCTTTCCACATAGAAAAGCAGTTCTGTAAGATGCTGGAGGTCATCCGTGATCTACGTGTGGTTGCTCTATGCTAAATACCTCAATGAGTTTTCAATGATGTAAGATTGTAAGAGATGTAAGATTCTCAACTTATGATAAGGTTCGTTGGCAGGACGTGATATTATCCCTCATTGTGCGGTTAGTTCTCACAGATTAAATCAATTTGTTTTGAACTTTATCAGTCACCATCATTTTCCACACGTATCACCAGAGCCGGATGTTAATGAAATGTAATGCGTTTAATTGGAATAAAATGTCTTTTCATTCCTCAGGAGAATCAGTTTCTGTACTTTTATTTATTTATTTATTTATTTATTTTGCTTTGTTTGCATTCATTGTTGCACATCCAGCAGAATTCACCTTCTTCTGTATTTGTGTGTATTAAATAAATTAATGTTAATTATATAAATTTTATTTAACGTTAATTATATATTAATAAGCTTAAAATTGTGAGCAATTGATTATACAGTAGATATTAAAATATATTTTTTTATCATTATAAAATATTGAAATTAATACTTTATTATTGCTAAAAAATAATTATATTTAGAATCAGTTATTATTATAATTATGATTATTATTATTAAGAACATTTTTAGGCCATAATAAAATGAATTATGTTATTATTTTATTACATACTTTATTATTATTTATTGTATATTCGGCTTTTAGTTCAATTGTGAGAATTTCAACAAATATTACAGATCTGTTTGGACTGTAAATAGATTTTTTTTGCTTTTTCTCCTCGATTTGGTCACGTGCCAGTTTCTTCCATGTACAGGACGCTGTGTACCTTTAACCTCTTGTATACCTCTTTGAGGTAGATTTTAACATAAATGATATATTTTATAAATAGAAGATAATGATGATGATTATCATCTACGCGGAATGCTGGTGACCTGCTCGTGTTTCATCGCCCCTCGGGTCAGTGCACTAAGTTTTTGCCCTCTGGAAGTGGAGATAAAGGCCTGGGCCGTTCAGCTTGTAGTCTTTCACTGGTTTAGACAGCGCTAGGCCACAGCTGTGTGTTTTTAGTGTCTATAGAGCTGTGATCTGAGGATTTAGATGGATATGTTCTAGGACTGGGCCTCTCGGGTCAGAGGCCCCGGTGTTGTAGTGACTCGTGTAAAAGCACAGAACATTGAGAATAAATGAGGGCTCACACAGAAGAGCAGATAATGAACTGAACTTGCGCTCGAGTCGCCCTTCGTACAGTCCTCTGTAGGGAAGCACCATCTCGTTGGCCTTTTAACTGTCCCACATTCCACCATTACACTCGTAGTGCAAGAGTGAGAAAATGATGGCGTTTGGGATTGACCTAGAAGCAGTAGGTCTATAAAAAGATCTAGTTTATAAATCTAGATCATGCATCGCAGCAGCTGTGGTCTTTTTTTGGGAGATTTGTGATGCTAATAAAGTGTCAATTCGTGCATTTCTTTTTTTTGTTTAAAAAAAAAACAAGTTAGCAAACTGGTTCAGAGTATTCAGCGTGAGAGTACAGGAAATGGACTTGTTCAACAAAAACTCGAGCCAGCTTGTGAATTCCCTGCCATTCCTAAACATGCTCTTCATCATTGCCGAACTGGACGTTCAGGTTTTCAGGTTTCCACTTACTGTATATGAGAGAGAGTGTGTGTGTGTGTGTGTGTGTGTGTGTGTGTGTGTGTGTGTGTGTAGCGAGCACGTTTGAGCTTCCATTCATGCTTTGTGCTCAGGTCAAATTCCAGTTCTTCAGTGCCACACCTAAACTAGCCTGAGTGGCGATCGTAGAGATACAAACTTAATTATATGTCTCTAATCACTTAATCCTGTCAAGAAACCAAAGACAGTGTCATTATTTTTATTAATATAAATCTCAGTATAAAGAGTGGAAGTTCTGCTACGATGTTTGTCTACAATCGAGCAGTAGGAACGTAGGATTATGAGGCACTCGCGAGACAGCTGCAGATACATTATATTGTCGAAAGTATTCGCTCGCCTGCCTTCACATGCATATGAACTCGAGTAACATCCAATTCTTAATCCATAGGGTTTAATATGATGTTGGCCCCGCCCTCCTTTGCAGCTATAACAGTTTCAACTCCTCTAAGAAGGCTTTCCACAAGGTTCAGGAGTCTGTTTATGGTCATTTTTAACCATTCTACCAGAAGCCCATTTGTGAGGTCAGACACTGATGTTGGACGAGAAGGCCTGGCTCGCGGTCTCCACTCTAATTCGTCCCAAAGGTGTCTCAGGACTTGCAGGCCAGTCAAGTTCTTCCACACCAAACTCGCTCATTTGTGTCTTTATGGACCTTGTTGGAACTGGTGTGAGGCTGTTATTCAGCAATTGGTTTCGGCCTCTTACTTCCAGTTGAAGGAACTCTTAATGCTTCAGCGTACCAAAACATTTTGGACAATTTTATGCTCCCAACTTCGTGGTCTTGGGATGGGTCTTGGCCCAACCTGTTCCAACATACGCCATGTTCTCCATACACAAGCTCACAAGTTGAGCTAGAGTCAAACTGGACAGTATCACGCTGTCCTTTCTATCACGAAAGATGTCTCTGATTGTCAGGAGTCGATTTCTAAATGCGACAAATGCTTTTATGTTGCGCCATTCACCAACATCTTTTGCCATCTCGTCTTTTGTCCTAAGGGCGTGCAAAAGTTTGCACTTGCCTCTTTAGTGTAGACAATATGCACCTAGGCGTCACCTTTGTGCTGGTGTATACAGAGTCTATTCATGTCCTGTAGAGCCCTGTTTTACTAGTCGCTAATTATTCTAGTCTATTAGGTCTTGTGGTTGCGTTGGTGTCTCATCCAGGGTGGACTCCAATGGCGCGTCCAACGTTCCTGGGATCGGTTTGAGATCCAGTCAGCCAGGATAAGATGATTTGAATAAATCGTGAAAAAAATGCTTGTTCAGTGCTTTCCAGTCAGTTTTGGAGACACTCATTCATTTCCAGTCGTTGCCCTCTGGCTGTTCCTTCATCATTTGCTTTTGTCAATGCCTTCATTAATTACTCTTTCGGATTAGATCAGATTATATAACGAACCATTTTGGCGCCACACCAGCTGCCAAGTGCATGAAGTGTCTGGCTGGCTGGAACAGCGCCATCCACTCCGCTCGAGTCCAAGTCACCCCGGTCGCTCTCCCCTTCACATCATTCTCACTTCATCTTCCTCTTTCGCAAGCTGTCGCTCAGCTTCCTGCCATGGCGCTGTTATTGACTGTCAGCGTGCCAGCCGATGATGTGTTGGACGGAGGACAATAATCATCCCTGTTTAGTGTTGGCTGGCTTTTCCTCCTCACCACAGGACCAGGAAGTGACTCCAGACGTTGTTATTGGTTTACCACGTAGACGGAGAGTGGACAGTGATGAACATAGCGCGCCTGTAGATAGTGGAAGAAGAGATTTGGGTCGAATCCTTCAGCTACCACCTTGTAGAAATGCCCTCTAAACTAATTCAGAGAATGCATTTTATGATAGATAGTGTGTTTTTATGCTCTTTATGAATTAAAAATTCAGAGAATGCATTTTATTATAGATATGTTTCATTAGTGTTTTGGGGAATCGGTCAGATCTTCGTTGCTCTTGATTGATGGTATCGTAAGGAAGTGAGAAATGCTTTATTTTTAATACAACGCATGCTCTATTAGATTTACAGAGTTGACTCTGTGCTCGCCAGTGTGAATCTGAGCGTTAATTTCAGTTCCTTGTACATGAAAAATATTTATGAGGTGTGTTCAAGTCAAACCGGGACGTTTTTTTGGGATGAAATTTTTTATGCACAAAGAAATCAGAAGACTTCGAACACAGTATGGTGATGAGACTCATAGCCGCAGTAATACATTTAAATGGTGCAAACTTTTTAATGAAAGCCGTACATCTGTGAATAACGATGCCAGCCGATGTGGCTCACTCCCACTGCAGTCATTTCCGTGAACATTCAGCAAATGGATCGCATGATCCTTAAAAATTTAAATACAACTTGCGGAAGAGATACAGTTGTCTGTCGGAACCGGACACACAGTCCTTTACCAACACCACTTGCACAGAATAGGAACTTAGCAGGGAGTTATTACCACATCCCCCCTGTACAATCTTGACCGCACTCCAAGCCATTTCCACATGTTTGGGCCATTAAAGGAGTTCCTGGGAGGCCAGCGTTTCAGACATGAAGCAGGCGGTTCAGTCATGGCTCTGGCCTTGTAAGAAAACTTGATGGGGTTCAAGCTCTAGTGAAACACTGGGATAAGTGCATTAGTTAAGTGTTCTTTTATTCCACACAGTCAAATGTCCAGGTATTTTTGGATAAACTACTAGTATACTTTTAGTTATGTTATTGGATTGAGTATATTTTTTGTTATAGTACAGGAACTCCGCTTGGTGGTATTACCCAAGCAAAGCCATTTTCTTATGTTTGAGCCATTAAAGGAGTTCCTGGGAGGCCAGCATTTCAGACATGAATCAGACAGGCAGTCCGATAATGGCCCCCCTGCATTCTGAGAAAACCTTCTACCTGGATGGTCTCTAAGCAAACACTAGGATAAGTGCATTAGCCTAGTTGGGGAGTATATGGAGAAATAAGGGAAGATTTTAACTCTCAGAAGTCCCGGTTTGACTCGAACACCTCCTGAGGTTTTATGTTAGGATGAGATCTTAAGAATGAGCAAATGATTGTAGCAGTTAAACGTATTTGTTATAAACAAATAAGTGTTTGGAACGGGACAAGGTCACAACAAGGTCAAGTGTACAAAAATGATTGTTCCTGAAAAGCATGCTTTCTGTTTTACAGTAAGTGCATTTTAAGGGAATTTGATGCAGACAAATCAGTAACAATAAAAAAAAGACTAGATTTGTTTTGTGCATGTTTGCTCCATGAAACACTGTGTTTAAAATTTAATTGAAGGCTTGTCTCTACATGTTGGGTAATGTTGCAGGAAAAGACAGAACAATCGCTAATCCGTCTCCCTGTGGCGTCCCAGCCTGCTTTGCATTTTGTACGTTCTTCTTCATCAAACCTTATTTTTGTACGTTTTGCGTTCCGCATCATTTGTTGTCATTTGTATGAACAGCCCCATGTTATATTTTGAATATTATACAGTAGCTACCTATCTTTCGATCACATTGTGCAGGATTCTAGCTGTGTGTGGTCCGCGTGTGTGAAGAAGGATTAAGGTGATCCCGAACATCAGGCTTGTCTCTATTGTGGTTTTCAGGTCAACATACCTTTTTCCGAGGGTCATATGAAACTCTAGATGTGAAAGAATGCACCGCATGAGCAAGCCTGAACTCGCTCAGTGAAGTATCTCTACTAAGCGTGTTCGCTACATCCGGGGGCTGTTTATGAATAATCATCAAAGGAAAACACCTGTTCGGTGATATGTCTAACAGATAGTGTGCACTTTTTTTTTTCTTTTTTCTTTTTTTTTGAGGATTGGTTTGAAGTTTATGAACCTGTCGCTGGAGGTCTGTCGCAAGGTGTTGCAAAGAAGAGCGCTTGCTTGAGTCAGATATTATATAAGCGCCAGGAATAATATCACGGGCGTCTGTATTTGCCAGCCCTACCAGGCGCAGCACAATCTTTGTCTTGTTTTAGGATCATCTTGCCGCGTTTGTTCATACAGCAGCTACTGGAAAAGACGTATTCTAAACAATTTAACTCACACACACACACACACATATGCCTGATGCGCTTCATCAACACCTTGACTTTTAAAGGTTGCCTATTATGCAGAACTGAAAGCTACTCATCTTGCAGCAGATCTGATTTTATCTTTCCTCGTCACTCTTAGCGTCACGTGCCGTAGCCTGAGCCTGTTCTCGCCTGTTCCCGTCGCTTTAAACTACTTTAGCAACATGATGGCTAGTGAGGCTGCTAACACAAAGGTGGATAATCGAGCACCATCTCTAGCTAGCATGATGGTCATGTTGCCATGCAGCCAGTGATGTCATTGCTAGCTTTTGAAAGATCTTTGACGCAGTTCATCTTGCTTGAACATTCATGGTTTGATGTTACTGTGTAACTCAACCAGTGCTTTCTGTCTTGTTGCTTACTTGCTAGCCAGCTGTCTGACTTTCATGAAAATACCATTATCTCATGTCCGTGTACGTTCTGTTTATTCGTTTCGTTCAGTATAAGAAAGGAAATTAAAAAGAAATGACAAAAGCGCTTGTTTTTTCAATCTTTGTTTCCAAGACTAAATGAATAAACGGATGGCAGCTCATTTTCCAATTTTCAATTGGTGCGCTCAAACTAAAAGCAATTGTGTCTTCAAGTACGGTACAGTATGCACCAAAATATGCAGTACTGAACCTCATACTGTACATCTCGAACAAGCATTTGCGTTTGTTGACCGGCCAGAGCTCCAGCTGCACGTGTTCACAGTAGTGAAAGGAAGTTGTGTTGTGCAGTTGTTGTTGTTGGAAATGGGTTGCTCGAAGAGGGAGAAAGTATTCATAGTTGCGTTTTATTTCCGCTCATTGGAGACCAATGAACTATCGAGAGAGACTTAATAAGACGGCACCAAGTAACACAGTTATGCTGGTTATTGTTATGACATTCCGCCATTCTGGTAGTCTTCTGCGTCAGCATCACGCGAGCAAATCATCTCCTTTTGCAGCCACCTTTGTGATATGAACACTGTCATATGATCACTGAACACTACAAACTACAAACAGTAGCAACCTCTTGGGGTACTCCGGGGCGTGGCTTTTACGCATTTAGTGTTTTTTTTGTGTGTGTTTTTTTTATTGTGCAAACCTTGGTGATACTGTACACATACACAAAGTGACATAAAAGACAGCTGGACAGGAATCTGGAGAAGGGTACGGGTGAAAGAAATGGTCTCTCAAACTCTACGCATGAAACAAAATCGGCAGTCACGACTTCCTCTTCGTAATCCACTTGTTTCCTTTAAACAGACCATAGTTCATGTCCATGCTTGACAACTGACAAATGTGAAAACTAAGTGGTTGTTAAACTTTTTCTTGTGCTTGTTTTTTTTTTTTTTTTTAAACAACGGGGTACTAGGGTTAGGGTGCCACTGTTGCCGTCTTTCAAATATTGCGTCCAATTCCAAGAATCAGAATCGATCAGAGGACGGTTTACCCAACCAGTCAAACCCTGAATCTTACCTCTCTATTAGGAAAATGTTATAAACAGAAGGCATTGTTTGAAGCTCTGATGATGAAAATGATCTAGCATTAGCATTAACTGGATTAACCAGCAGTGCTAAAAATAAAACTTGGCTCTAAACAGAAACAAAACAAGGCCCATGCTGGATTAGTGTGAGGCGGTGCCTGATTGGACAAATGAGAGCTTCTGGTTTTGTTCCAGTGACCTGGCAGTCCAGTTTGTGTTTGTGTTTGGTTTGGCCTGGGCAGAGTTCAGATCCCAGGTGTTTTATAAACTTTGCAGTTAAGGTGTGGAGTTGGATCGCTGGTATTAGTATTTAATTTATATTTGGTCTAGAAGTGTTGCTCTCACACACCTAGGTAGAAACGTTGTCATGAGGAGCCGCACCCAATTATTTTGACCCAGACTTGAAAGTGACGTTCGTTGTTTGCTGAAGTGTGATTATTTTCCAGTATTCTTTACACAGACTCTAATGCTTACTGTAGATTCATACTAATACTTGACATTTTGTACCCAGAATGCATTTCTATGCACTCCCACTCTTCCTTTTGCCCTGTGAATGACGGCTGTCTTGTTTCTCCACATTGTTGTTCCCCCCCATGAAGAGTGAAAGACACAGTAGGCTATTTCCCGTCGGCTTTCTTCACTCTAGTCACAGTTTTGAGCCAGTCCATATTTTCTCGTCACGCGCGTGTCATCCGACAGGCCTCAGCCAAGCCACTGTGCCATCTGTCAGCATGGCACGCTCTCCTGCAGAGCATGTGCTGCGTGTCATATCTGCCAGGCTGCTTCCGGGTTGGAACCCATGCCAAAAAATGTGATGAATTCTAATGAACTGAGACTAATGTGGGTTAATGACTTACCATGGCACAATTTACTGGCAGTTCAAGCAGCTTATCATCTGCTCCACCTGTCTGACTAATCTGGAGGTAAATGAATGAGATATCATATAACTGTTTGCCTACCCTCTGTGCTGGAAGACCTTTACAGCTGATGTCATGAGGGTGAGATATGTGTTTGTACCTGTAAATAGAGAGAGCAAGAGAACATTCAAAACTGTGCTAGTTTTTTTCACGAGCGACACACACTATATATCTGATAGTCACAGTCGAGAGAGAGTGAGGGAATGCAAGCTGAACTTTCTGGAATTCAAGGGTTTTTTTTAGTTTAGTGTTTTTGGGTCCAGCTGGGTTCTCTTGTCTGTAGAACCGTTCCATGGATAAATGGCTTGAATTGATGATTAGATGAAAGAAAGGATGGGTGGGTTACTGTGTGAACAAGTAAGACATGTGTATGAAACAGAGGGATAGATGATCAGATACAGTAGATGATGAGTTGAAATGGTGGAGAGATGGATGAATAGATAAGATGGATGATGGATGGAGGGATTCGTTGGTGAATGTGTGGGTAGACAGTATTTGTGTAGGGATGAATGTATCACAGATGTGATGGATGGATGGATGATCAAATAGGATGGGTGGATGATGGGTGGATGAGTAGGATAGATGTATGAGAGATAGTGATAGATGGATCATCAGATGAGGTGGAATGATGGCTGTGATATATGAGGTGGATAAATAAAATGGATGGAAGGTAAGGAATTGATCATTGAAAAAGATGGATGATGGGTGGACATGATGATGAGATGGCATGAATGGAGGATCAGATGGTGAGTGGTTAGATGATGGATTATAAGATGGTATGGGTGGATGAAATGGATGCTTATGTGTGTTGAATGAATGATTAGATGAGATTGCTGATGCAGTGTGGTGGACAGATGATTAGATAATCGATGTATCGGATATATAGGATGGCTGGCTGGATGGATAATTGGATCGTCAGATGAGCTGGAATGATGGCTGAAATATATGAGGTGGATAAATAAAATGGATGGATGGTAAGGAATTGATAATTGAAAAAGGTGGATGATAGGTGGACATGATGATGAGATGGATGGTTAAATGTATGATTAGATGATATTTCTGATAAGATATGATGAACAGATAATTAGAAAACCAATGTATCACATATATAGGATGGATGGATGGATCATCAGGTGAGCTGGAATAATGCCTGAGATATATGAGGTGAATGAAATTGATGGATGGTAAGGAATTGATAATTGAATAAGATGAATGAATGAATGGAAGCTTAGCATGATAAATGGAATGAATAAATGATGAGTTGTTGGGTGATTAGATGATGGATGATAATATGGCATGAGTGGATGCTTAGGTATGAAATGAATAATTATGGGTTGGATGGATTGATGGTTGGATGGATGGATGGATGGATCATCAGATGAGTTAGAATGATGACCGAGATAAATGGATGGATGGTAAGGAATTGATAATTGAATAAGATGGATGATGGGTGGACAGTTAGATGAGAGGCCATGAATTGATGTTTAGATGATGGACGATTGGATGAGATGGATGGAATGAATGGGTAGATGTTGAGTGGTTAGATGATGTGGGATGGTTGGATGATAGATGGATACTTGGGTATGAGATAGATGATAAGATGTTCTGGATAGATGATTAGATGATGGGTGGATGACTATATGAGTAGGGATCAATGTATCCGATATATAGGTTGGATGCATGGATTATCAAATGAGTTGGCATGAGGGCTGAGATGTATGAGGTGGCTGAATAACTTGTTAGAGATTAAAAGATCGTATTGGTTGATGAGATGAAAAGTAGATAAATTATAAAAAAGATATTTTATTGGATGGTGTAAATGGATGGATGGATGGATTGATGGATAATGATGTGGATGTTATGGATGAACAGAATGATCAAATGATGTGGATTGATTGGATATAAAGGCTGCATAGTAGAAGAGAAGAGTGTTTAGTGAAAGGTAAAGTGGTGCGAGAGATGGATGGCTGGATAGATAAGTGGTGATACTGATGAGAGATGAGCTGGTTAGACGGTTGAAAGACAACTGGGTGACAAGACGAGATGGATGGAGCTTTAGGAAAGTGCTTAGTTGGCCTCTCATTAAAGAGACATAAATTCATATATATAAGTGGTTCTTATTATGAAACATTAAGGTGACGAGCTACTGACCTTGATGAGCTTGTGAGTTTATTCTCCAGATCTACCTCAGAACCATTACACCTATATACACACCTAATTGTATAACCTTGTGGGATAGCCACTCCCCTGAATCTACCACACCCAATCAGATCTTTTGATCTTTTACCATGAAGGATCCCTTCTGTCTCCTCCACTGTGCATCACTTTTACTTTCTGATTTTTTTTGTGACAGAACTGAAAGTGTCTTCCTCTGACTGTAGAATGTGTTAGTGGAGCCCCCTGGTGGCTGACTTTGGTCATCATTCTGGTGTAATGTGAGTTCTATTCACATTGTTTTCATACTTACTTTTCCCTTCTGTGTATTTATTAGAGAGGGGAATCACCAGGAATGGTTTTTAAAGCAGCCGGTCATAAATTAAGGTTAAGTGAGGTTTAATATCTATTTATTTCATATCTTATGTCATTTACATGTCTTTTCTAAATGTTTTGATTGTTTTAATTAGCAAAAATATAATTATAGTGTTGGAAATTGGTAATATTGTTGGCTGGCTGAAGCGAATTATCTGCATTTACATTATTTCCTATGGGAAAATGCGTTTCGCAATACGAACTTTCACCTTAAGAACTCGCCTTCGGAAACAGATTAAATCCGTATGCCGCGGTACTTAATGAGTAGTCGAAATAAACGAGTTAAAAATGATAAATTTGGTATATTATTCTTTTCCAAATAGAATATATTCCAACCTTTGTGAAGTTGCTGTAGTATAAGCTGAATAAAACACTTTAAAAGCTATAAAAAATAAATAAATCATGAGATACCGATTGGTAACAGCGGCATCATTTCATCACCTCACCGTGTTACTGATTATTTTCTACTGTATGTCCTGAAGTGTTATATTCCTTACTCCCTAATTCTCAAGCTGTGTCTGCGCCATGAGACGGGAATAGAGGAAGACGGCTTCATGGGTAGGGGTGGAGGATTCCAGTGGATGGTGGTGGGGCTCCCATGTTGCTGTTTGGTTGTTATTTTTAGCTCGGCCAGTATGCTGTGGCAGCTGTTCCCCCCCCTTACTCTGTTCAGCGTTACTTTACCTCTCTCTCTCTCTCTCTTACCCACACACACAAACACACACACACACTCAAACACCAACCAGCCTGGACATAACCTTTAGCTGACACACACACACGGACCGGCTCGGATCCACGGAGAGGCAGGGATACAACCGGATCGAACCTGTGAGTGAACAAGATGGTATCTGACAAACTTTGTGGTATCGTGTGTGAGTGAAGATAAGAGTGCCAGGACTCCACTGGCCTGACTGAGGCCAGCTCTTCTCTATTTATAGTGAAGCTCAGGCTGCTGAGGAAGGTTTCAGGCCTGAGCTGGACAGACTGAATGGAGTTCGCAATGACTCTGAAGGAGTCGAAACACGTAGCAATAATCAGTTATTATTATTATTATGGTCTTTCTCACACTTTATTGCTGAGACACACTGCCAGGTGTTGCTGTTACACTAGCGTGAGACAAGAATGAGCATTTTTGAGCTGCATTTATGCTTTGGATATTGAAAACAACGCTGCATGATGTAAAATCTCTTTATTTTGAACGATCACACTATATGAGGAACGTTTTTTTAAAGTACTGTATGAAAAACCTGGTAGACTGAGCCGTCACTCGACCAGGGGAGTGTCCAGATTTAAATGCAATTTTGTAAAAAGGTTAAAGAATTAAAACTTTTTGAGCTAAAAGATAAATAAATAATTATGATTAAAAAAAAAATGCAGCATGCTTGAGCTTTCTGATGTTTCTTCACTCCACATGTTCACGGTCTGAGCTCCAGCCGTTCTCTCAAGTCTTGTTTTTGTTTCCAAGCTGCTTTTGCTTTCTGGATTTATTTAAGCGATTTATCGAAGTCTGATTCAGGCATAAACATCATCACCATAATCAAATCACATCCAGACTGTTTACTTTTTTTTTTAAATGCTGAAACAGAAGGGAACAATAAAGCGCAACAGGCTTTGATTTTTGAGCACAAGTTTGATTTTCTGGAAATCAGCTCCAAAAACAGTGCTGCAAACCTGTATCATACCGAATAACATTGAGATTGAATATTGGAATTGCGATTGGAAAAGATCGATATGGACTGACGTCTTGCCACAGCTGCTTTAAAACTGCAACTGACAAACAAAAAATGCAACTGACAGAAGGGATTTTTTTTTTTGGGCGGGAGCGGACGAAAGAAAGTTTATGGGACTTAGAGAAAGAGGAGAGAGAAATCTGCTAAAGGAATGTTTATAGCTGCTATAACATAAGCGATCACAGGAACTAACTACTGTACATTAAATTTATATACACTTATATGTATATATGCCTTCTATATAATGTATATACGCTTTCTTGCTTGAAGAGCAATGAGGCACTTCTATTTCAGTTCTACAGTAAAGTGCAAAAGTCTTGAGCGCTGCTCATTTTTTGTACATTTTGCTTCCAGAGAGCCAGACTTTCTTGCATTTTTAATGCATTCTTGAGAAATAATTCTCTAGGTTTCCTGAAAGACTCTCATGTTTTTTGTTTGTTAAGCCACACAGTGACGTATAAATCATTCAAGCTTTAAAAAAAAAATCTAACTTAAGACATGAATCAATGAGAAACAGGTGATGCTACAGATTGAATGGTACAGAACAGACGAGAGGGGAAATGAGGTCGCTGCTGAGGTTGTTACATAAACAACCAGTTTTTAAATTGGCACTTTGCAGTGACAAGAAAACAATTGTCCCTATTTCTTTCATTCAATCTACATCATTTAATTTAATTTAATTTAATATTAGTAAATGTATTGTATATTTGTCTGTTAGCCTAATTATTGAACTGAAACTAACTAAACAATAAAAGTGCATGCAAATAAAAATAAATCCTCCACTGCACTAGCCGCTACACACCACAACTGCTCTAAAACATCATGTGAAGTTAAAGTGTCCATCTCACCCTAGTTCAGGACGTGCCCCCGTTCCCCCCCGCTCAGGCTCAGGTTTAATGTTGTGCACTCTTGCATGCCAAGACTCTCAGCAACCAGTTCAAACCCTGTTTGAATGATCCGCCAAGCTGCTTTCCTAAATGTCTCATTCTGCCTTCTCTTTTATTTTTTCTCTCTCTACCTCTCCCCAGCCGATCATTTCATCCCACACTCCATAGCCCACCTGTCCAGCTGTTTCACTCCGAGGATCCGCCAGCTGTGAAACACCTGTCGCATCAGTGCTCCATCTCATCTGTCCAGCCTGTTCTTTTACATCTTCTTTCTTCTTTCTCTTTTTCTATCACAGCTCTTTTTCCTCGCTCTTTCCTCTGCTGCGCTCTCTCTGCACGGCCCATGACCACGGCGCTGCCTCCATGGCTTTCTCATCGCGCTTTTCATTCTGGGAAAAAAAGGGAAGTGGAGTTTCATCTCTGTCTTTTTTTCTTTCTTTTCGCTGCATGTATTTTGCATGTAGTTTTAGAGTTGATGATAGAGGAGTCGATCCAACCTCAGTATTTGGTTTATTACTGTGTATATATATA
>JAQMYK010000009.1:4786551-4800416 GCA_030014345.1 Clarias buthupogon
CCAGAAATCTACAGCAGATCATTTTTATATTTTTTCAATCTTGTTGATGACATTTTCCATCCGATAATTTCATCTGATTCGTAATTCGACTACTAAGCTTTTAGACAACTGTGTAGTGCTAGAATGATCCGAGTTACACACTTGACATCCTATCATCCTGCACTGAAGAAAGATATTCATCTATCCTCAGTCTAGGTCTAACCTTTTACACCATTTTGACCTGCGTTTCTCTAGGTAAAAGATGAAAACACGCCAGGATCCAAAAACTCAAATGTAAGTGCTGAAGATTAGTTTTAACCACTTAGGAATATAATGTCAGAGTTTAAAGTAGGGGATCACAAACTTTTGCCAGCCAAGAACTCTACTTTAGCTGAAAAAATATTATGTCCAGATGTGAAATTTTGCTGCATTCTTTATTTAAATGTGTCTACAGTATAATACACTGCCTGGCCAAAAAACACCCAGATCAACCCCAGATCATAACACTGCCTCTAGTGGCTGGTACAGTGAATTAGAATTAGAATTAGAATCTTTATTGTCATTGTAGCAATGAGACTAAATTACAACTAAATTAAAGTGCAATTTTCCAGTGGAAAATAAAAACACAGACACTCTGATAAAAAAAAAAAAAGAGGCTAATATAAGTAAAAATTATACTTAGATACAGTAAGAGCCTAAACACTACCTTGTCATTCATTCATACATACAGTACAACATATTGCACTTGTCCCCTTAGCCAGCCCTTTGACACTATGCATGATGGGTGCATCGCTTCCTGCGCTTCCCTTCTTACCCTGACACACCCGTCACTCTGGAATAGACTCAATCTAGACTCATCAGGTCACATGACCTTTTTCCAGTATTTATACTTCCTAGCAGACCGAAGCCATATTTTTCTTGATTAGTCTCACTGATAAGTGGTTTTCTTATGGACACACAGCTGTTTAGTCCCAATCCTGAATCATTCTGATCACATTTCTTCCACAAAGTTGACGGTTCAGCAACATCCTTCCAGGTTTTGATAATGTGTTGAACGGTTCTTAACCCAGTTCCAGTCATTTCAAATCTTCTTAGTTCTTTTCTTTCCTTGATTCTTTGCAGCACGATATTTTGACCCTTTTAAAATGGCGACTTTTTTGGCCAGGCAGTGTATTTTGTCTGTGTATTAAAGTTTTTCCAGTCGCAGAATCCATTTTTAACAGCATTGTCATTATGTACGGTACAGTTGACATTACAGTATGTACAATATGGGCACAATAACACGAATAACAGACCCTCCTGGATGTTCTTGATGGACTCCACTTTGATAATCACCGTTCTCAAGATCACAGATTTCAGATGGCTGAATGTTTCTGTCCGGCTAACCGGCTATTATTCGTTTCAGAAAATATGCTGGCTCTCTGTTTATTATAAAACTGCACGACATAATACTCAGCTTGGCAGGATTATTCCCGTCTGTTTGGTGGAATGTAGAATGAAGCTGCTGTTTCTCATTTATTTTGGCTGCTTGCCTGTCTTGGCTTCTCTTACATAATCAGGCTTTGGAGTAGCTTCTGTTTGGAAGGCATTAATGGAAAAGGTTATGTTTGTAATGAAAGGGGAAAAAAAAGAAGATTATAAAGGCTTTATTGTGAATGAAAGGGCGATTTCTATTCCAAGCTCATACAAAGTGGTTATCTGTAAAGAATGAGCAAAGCTAGTTGTTTCCTTTTGTTAAAGAGATTCACGTCTTGGTGTAAAGCAGAATGCGGCGCTTTCCCTTTAAACTCACCTCAGCGATGCTGCTGCTGCTGCCGTGGCCCGCGTTCGCAGATTTATTTCCCTTAGAGCATCAGCGCACGTGATCCTCTAAGCCGGGCAGCATGGTCTGCTGACAGACATCCATCCCTCCTCTTTCCACCAATCCTGGCTACACCACGAGTGGGAGGGACTTGTGAAAATCCAGAAGGCAAATGGAGAAAGGGAGGAGACAAAAAAAACAAAAAGCAGGACAGTGATGATATAGACGGAAATAGTTTGAAGGCAGGATGGGTCAGAAGAAACCGGCGAGCATGTGAGACTGCGTGTGCGTCAGGTCTTGTGGAGATGGGTTCAGACCTGGAGCCTGTTCGAGATGCTTCTGCATTCAGGGGAGTGATGGATTCTACTCCACACTGGAAGAGGACTAGCACTATCACCTTCAGGATCGATATGAAGGTCTGTCTCTGGACAGGGCTAAACAAGCCTGAGATTCTCTCACATCTCTGTGTATAGACAGTTCTTTTTTTATCCTTGTTGATCCTTTGGTTAGTAATGACTGGGAATTTGATGATGTGGAGTATTTCAGCTGTTTGCATCACGGGTGCTGGACATGGTCCAGTTTCCTCTGTGGTGGACTCTAGACAGTCAGATTTCAGGGAATGATGCCAGTGTTGCATTGCAGTGCACTAAGTGATGTGTATGGCATTGCTTCCTGTCTTGATGTGGATGTCTGAGGTGTCTGGAGTTGCATTGTTACGATTAGTAAGGAGTGGATTAGTGAAGTAATGGAAAAGAAAAATCAGGATCCAAGCTTTAATCCTGGAAGGCAACGCAAAATTGTCGTAAATAATAAGGGGGTTTGGATGGAAGTGGTTGTTTCTTTCCTGAGAGCGTCACTGGGGTCAATTGAAAAACCTCAAACAAATAGCTGCCTGAAGTCTGTGATCTTGCGATAAATATACTTTAGTCAGTCTGTTTTATCAAATTACCCTGTAATTGGCCATTATTTTGCCTAGTAACTTCTTGACAATCGGTCCAACAATTCCTTTTCACTATTTGTTCCATCTCCTAGTTTCTTTTCACCTCAAATTGTATATACATTTGTGTGTGCAGTCAGACAGTGAGAGCAGCATGAGTGCTCAGTCTCAGTCGGTGGTGAATGGAGGCGGTGGTGGAGCCAGGCATGATCCTCCCTCAGAGCCAAGAAGCAATAGCCCCAGTAGTGTCCAAAGCCAAGCCCGCAGGGTGGTGAGCAGGGTTAAAGAGGAACCTCCACCTACGCCTGTGCCAAACAAACCTGCCTTTACAGCCACCTCAGTTCCCAAATCCAGTAAACCCTCCACTTCAGGATCTCACGATGACGATATTTCGGCGGGGCTCACCAGTCTCATGGGGCGTAGGAGGACCAAAGAACGCCGTGCTCGTTCAAGATTTGAAGGAGAGGCTAGGGAGAATGATGGAAGTCCAAAACCAGTAGAGGAGGCAAAACAAGAATCCCCTGAGAACACCCCCTGTCCTCCTTCTCCTGCCCCTGTTATGGTTAAATCCGACACCACTCCTAAACCAGATCCTGTGAACTCATGGCCTGAGTCCTTCCCGAAAGCTAAACCAGACCCATTAGCTCCACCTCCTGGTTTGATCCCCAAACACAACCCTCTTGCCCCACCTTCTGGCTTTAGTCCACCTCTTAAGCCAGACCCCTTAGCACCACCTGTTGGGTTTGTGCCTGCCCTGAAGCGAGACCCTTTTGCCCCAGTGGCAGGGTTCATCCCCAGACCCAAGGTGGATCCTCTAGCACCCCCTGCAGGTTTTCTTCCTGCTCAGCGACCTATTGCAGTCCGGAAACCTGAGGTACAGAAGGCATGTGACGTGTGAAGCACTAACACAGCTCACCTGACTGATGTGTCGTTAACCCAGTGGCATGGGTTCTAAACCAACAGTATGTTAAAAGCACGTTGTTGATTTCGGTGAGCCAATAGGTATTTCAGAACTAATTTGGAACGATCTGCTTGTAAACCTTATTAACCCTATTAGCAGGGATTCTAACCATCAATAATTCATTCTGTTTCATCAGTTAGGAATGTTTTAGTATCACTTGCCCTAACAAGTACTAGATGATGTGCCATTATGTGTTCAGGATGTTTGCGTATGCATCCATCTATCCAGCAATGCCTGATTACTTTTAGCGTAACTCTTAGCGTAATCTTAAAAATTAATGGTTGAGTTAAGGTTATGTATTATTGCTGTAACCAGAAGATAAACTGATTAGATTTTGGAATTGATCCAAACAAGGCCATGGTTACAAACATTTGAAATTTGGCAATCCATATCAGAGTATATTATAAAGCCATTTTTTTTTTAAATATTGTATTTTTGAAACAAGAATTTGAAACAGTTCTGTTTCACAGTCATATAACAGAACTACTTATTATATAACTCCGTATTAAGGGAACCTATTATGCGAAATTCCCTTTTTCATAATTTTTAGACATTCAGATGGGGTGTCTTCTGATCTTGATGTTTACCGGCAGTTGGCATCCACTATGTTGCATCACCGCCACCTTCTGGTCTTGATCTAGTCCTGTTGCCGTTAAGAAATCCACCAAATACTTTCTTCCTTCTCCTCTTTCTCATTTTTTTTGTCCTTTTTCTATTTTTGTATTGACCAATAAGATTTCTTCCTGTCTTCTTGGTGTTTATAAGTGGTTGGCATCCACTATGTTGCATTACCACCACCTTCTTGGTCTCCCTCATCTTCCTTTCAGTTTAAATCCTCCTTTCTAGTCCTGTTACCCTTAAGAAACCCATTAAATACTTTCTTCCTTGTCCTCTTTCTCCATTTTCTTTTCACAGTATACGGAATTCCAATTACGGAATCCCAATAAGATTTTCCGCCACTGTGACCTCATATAAGAAGAGCCTCCTCCCCCTGCATGTTGTTCAGCACCAAAAGTTCAGGTGCTGGGGTTTGAACCTGTGATGCCTTAACCCCTGAGCTACCCCTGACTCTAGTGGAACCTATCTATCTTTATTTTATATATAAATGTAAAACAGAAATTCTGTTTGGCCGATCACCGGTGGCTCTCATAAACTGATTAGAAGGTCTTTGTAAAACTCTAAAACAGGAGATCTTGCTTCTGGAAAGCAACCAACCCAAATAATAACTGAGAAACTCTTTTTTTATTAAGTACTAGTTTAATGAGTGTTGGGAATCTATATGAATAAAAGAAAGGTTTTGTCTGTACATTGGTCAGAATTCATTCTTTCAATGATATCTTTACATTTCATAAAATGGAGGACCAGAAACCAGTCTCAGAAAATTTTTTCTGTCTGTATATCTGTATGTCTGTCCAGCCAGATTGTGTCACAGCATCACACAAAACGAGTTGGACAGAATTTAATGAAACTTTGCCAGTGCTGAGGTATTTTCCTGAAGTTAAAATTGCACCATAAATAAAATCAAAATGTTGAGTAGAAGTGAAGTTATGAGCAGTTATGTGCCGGAGTATAAATTGCAAGTTTTGACAACGTACTGCGCATGCGTCAACGTACTGCGGTGTTCTGTGGGCGCGTCTTAAATCAACCGCTGGACAGAATTTATTAAAAACCTTCGCAGTACTTAGATATCTGCCTGGTGCTTAACCTGAACATAAGTGAAATCAAGATGTTGAGTAAAAGCGATGTTATTTAATACTAAATGCGGATTTAATACTCTACTTTAGAATAAGCTACAGTACTAATGCGCTGCTTTGCTCAATGTAAACAAACACCTGCACCAATAGATATTAATTAGAGAACTAAACTGAATATTTTTACTGGGATTAGTTCATATTTTCACTACTGACATAATAGCACTGAAGTGGTATAAGTGAATTTTAATGCGCTGGAGTCGTTTTAAGACTTAATATTTATCCGATCTACTTTTTCGATTTCTCATCTCATCCATTTCTCATTCACTCTCCGATTACTGAACAGCGAGTGTATTCGGCTGACGATGGAAGCGTAAAAACAAGATACTCAACCTTACAAAATGTTATCTCTTTGTATTAATAAGTTAGACAGAGAGTTCTGCCGGACAGAAAGACAGACAGAAAGACATGTACATGGGCTTCGACGTGAGATAATAATATCACTGATTACATTAAAGCTCATCGGATTACTTTTAGCTTCAACCTTTTAACTCTTTTCCCATCAACGACGGGTCCTTACTCTATACCAAGTATTTGAGTTTATAACAGTAACACTAACTGCTAATCATATTGATGTTCTTCAGGATCAGTAAACTATAGATCTATCTATCTGGTAGTGTGATGCCTGTTTGTGCCGCGCTTTGTGCATGCCGTGGTTGCATGTTATAATTTCCCTAATGAACGCGTGTGTGTTTGCGTTGTCGTATACATTCCCGCTTCCTCATGCCCACTTGGCTGTGTATCATCTGTGTCACTCTGAAGGTAAAAGGAGCATCTCGGTCTCCTGCACCAGCTGGGAAGCCCATCTGTGGGGCTACTGCTGTCACCCGACAGGTGTGTGTCCTAGCGCATCCATGTGTGTGTGTGTAAGTGTGAGGAATATGAGCATGTGATGGCTGTTTATAGAAGGCAGTACACTTGTGCTACTCGTAGTATACAAGTGTAGTAGCGTACTGTATATCTGTCCTCTTTCTTCTCCTGGCGGCTTTCCTTGTCGCTTTTATCTGCAGAAAACCGCACCGGTCCCCACCGAGGAGAATCACAAGCGTCTGGAGGAGGTCCTCACTGTGGACAAACCCGTAACCCTGTTTTCTTTCTATCTCTCTCTCTCTCCTCAGCTTGCCTGTGCTTTGCTTCCAGTGCGATAGGTGGTCTGTCGTGAACACGCGCGCACACACACACACACACTCCACCATGTGAGGGGTTTGGGTCAGATCAGATGCTAAATTTATCCAGAGTCGTTAATCAGGCTGTATTTTGGTAATGAGAGCATGGAGGGTGTGTGTATGTAGCGTGGACACAGCACCTCCTAGAAAGAAGCAGCATTAGCAGCATTAGCATTTCTAAAGCTCCCTGTGTGCGTGTGCATGTGTGTGTGTGTGTGCTTTTTTAAAAAACCAAATATTATTACAGGATTGTTAATATTATCGAAGCCATTAAGTGGAAAGGTCTGGAAAAAGTCTGCAAAAATCTAAACCGAATGCTAAACCGGCTTAAACCTGTCAGGTTGGCAAAAGGAGCGAGTCCACTTCAAAGACAAAGTTCTTTTGATCCGATCCTTTATTCTGTACTGGTTGGATCATGTTTGTTTTTTTTCTTTTTAGTGAGCCTATTGATCTGATTTAAAGACAATGAGATACTGAGTGAAAGATATCAATAATGAGGTCTTTGTCTAGATCGATCATAGTGCTATTTTTAGAATTATATGAAGAACTGCAGAAGACGTGTATAATTTTCATTATAAGGACTTTTGTACAGGACGTCTCCGTCACCTCTGGAATGGAGCGTTACGTTCTGAACACTTTATTTCTAACGTCTCTGCGTTTTTGCACATTGTCTGTTTCCTCCCTCAGGCTTGTCCGGTGTTTCCCGCAGTGTCAGGATTTTTTCCCGTTCGCCAGATCCTTTTTCTATTATTACTGTTATTCCTATTATTATTATTATCGCTCTCTGGTTTCCTTTTGACTGAGAGACTGTGATGAGTTTGGTGTCTAAAGTTTGCTGTCATTGTAAAACTCTTCTCTTATTGATCATAATTCTTAAGTGGAAACGAAAGGGATCCATTTCTCATGACACACACACTTTATTCCTTATGTGTATTCAAGGTGTGTATGTGTGTGTGTGTTGTGCTAACACCAATCTCAGCCGCCCAGGGCTCTCTCTCTCTCTACAAACAACTTGTATAGTCAAAAGACTATACAAACTTTATTGCTTTTCCACATCCACCCAGAAACCTTTCCTTTTTTCATTCTCAAATGAAAGATCTTTAACTTGGGGCGCACCACAGACACACAGACACGAGGCTAGGTCTTGTAGGAAAAGGGTAGTTTGATTAGGAAAGCGAGGGAAGGAAAGGGAATTTAAGGAGGGAGGAAGGAAAGAAAAAGAGCGAGGATGTGCATGTGCAGGTCTGGGAGCAGTGCCCAACTGGCATGTAGGCACTCGGCTGGCGTCCAATGGCGTCAACAGGGTGGTGAAGTGGAATGGCGTCGACAGCAGCTCTCACCGGCTCGTTTGTAGTTACAGCCAGCCGGCCAGCCGGCCCCGCCCAGTCCTCCTTAGGTGCAGACAGCAGTCAAATGCAGTGGCTGGGTCACGACGGCTGGCTCCAGATGAAACCGAAAGTGCCGGGGAAGCTCGTGCAGTCCTTAAGCGGCTGTCCCGAGGAGTGAAAAAGATTTGGACGCACGCCCGTCCCTGGTACACCCGTGACACCCTGTAGCAAATAAGATAATAATAGATACAGTATTGAGAATTTTCTTTTTTTATTTCTAGTTATACTGATTCTTAATATATAGAAATATAAAAGTCGCTTATTTTCAGGAAACATTTAAACAATAATATAATTTGACTGCTTTTGGATACGTATTGGATATTGTATAATTAGCTACAGTATGTCAATATTAAATACCATTTTTCTAACCAAGCTATTATTTTCATTAAGTATTCTATGACTATTGTTTTTTTTTTTGTTTTTGTTTTTTTTAGAAAATCAGAATAAGATTTTTTTTGCTAACAAATATGCAATTTCATCATATATATAATTTAAATTCTATCCTTAATACGATTTTCATCCTTGGAAAAACAGAGTAGGACGGAGTTTCTGTCAGTTCTTTGTCTTCTCTCTGATTCTTATAGAACATATACACACCTTGTTATCCTGCATTACTACATTCTGATCCAGGAATCTGTTTCCTGCTAAACTTTATTGCGTTTCCACGTCCGACCCACAAACCTTCATTTATTTATTTATTCATTTATTTATTTATTATTCCCAAATTCTCATATTCCTGGAATTTCATTGCATTTTATTTCCCCTGAATCAAATACATTTTTAATACATATAAACAGTTTTATTTTTATTATTTTTTTCGTTATGTGGTTAAACATATCAAGTTCAATATCAATAATTACATTTGATTATTTTTTGTTGATACATTGTATTGCAATTGCATAGAATTGAATTTAATACGGTTTTCATTCTTGGGATAAGAGAGGAGGACGGAGCTTCTGTCAGTTCTTTGTTCTTCTCTCTCTCTAATATCAACGTTCCCTCACTCAGCCTGTCCATATCCATGCTTTTCTCTTCTAACATTTATTTCCTTTTCATAACTGATCTTCCTTCCTCAGTGTCCTGTCCTGTCCCTACAGTTTATTGTGTCTTATTGAGATTAAATACTGAGACATGGACCTTTAACTCAATCTGGAGACAGTACAGTACAAGTTTTTTTTTTTTTTTGGCTTGCTGAAGCTTCACTGTCGAGCTCTTCATCAAAACTGTCTTCGTCTTTTCATGTAGTTCTCTATTTCTTGCCAGCTGCTTTTATAAAACGCCTCAAATCACCAAATGAATAAAACGTGCAGTTTTGTTCCCACATGCTTTATTAAATTGCTGTTTAACCAAAAGCAGCTTCTCGCCTTCATCTAAAGCTTTGCTGTGTGTGTGTGTGTTTTCTTCACGTACTTGGAAATGCCATCTGATCTAGCTGATAAACCCCATCTCGCCCCAGGTGAAGGTGGACGCCGACCCCGTGGCCGTTCTGCAGGCGGCCCATGACGCTGCTTTACCACCCAAGGTCTGGACAAAGCCGTGTGTTAGATGTTACAGAGTGTGGCACAAACACCTGTGAATACCGAGAGGATCCAGACGAACCTGATCCTCTCTGTGTTCCCGCCTTGTTTTCTGCAGATCGATTGTACTCTTTAACACTTTAGACGTTTGCAGTGTCTTCGTTTAACACACTAGGCTAAACTTAGTGGATGCAAGTTTTTTCCTCAGCATGTGTTCGGTTGATTTTGTAGTGTTGAACCTACGATTCATCAGCCAGATCCAGACAGTCAAAATGAAGCGAAAGAGGAACAGACGCTGATTGTGAAACTGCTGCACTCAGCTGCGGGTTTCACTTCACACTTTAACACTCGCCCACCCTCGGTTTGTGTTTGTGTGTGTGTGTGTGTGTGTGAGATGATTATGTTACCCGTCGTCCTTCCTGCTATGGTAAAGTTCAAGCGGTACGCAGCTGGTCCTTCATACAGCACTGTACTGCGGTGTAGTAGTGAGTCCTGGCCATGGTAAGATAAGGTTTTGTATGTCACCGCACATTTCCTGATTCCTCTCTGACTCTCTCATCTCGTGCAGGTGAAGACCGAGGAGCAGATCGCCGCAGAACGAGCCTGGTTCGGGACGGAGAAAGTATGGCTGGTGCACAAAGACGGCTTCTCTTTAGGTAAGCTGACGTTCTGCGTGTTGAAACCTGAGCTGGCGAGATGATCCGTCATGAAGTAGCTTTGTCGACTTCAAATGTTCATTCATTTCTCTTACCGTTGGAGCTTTTTATTGTCATCCTGATTCAGGGTGCAGCGCTGCTGGATTCTTGAATCCCATTCATTGTAAGGTGTTGATACATGTACCTGATCCGTGTATAATATAAAATTGGTATAAATGGTTTGTCGACGTGTTTCGAAAAAACAAACAACATAAGCAGAACTATACGTCAAGTCAAAAGCGTAATCCGGCAGAATGAAATTCGAGATGTACAAATGTGTAACGCCCAAGCGTTCTAACTCCATCTGCTCACCACGCCAGCTTGTAAATGTCCTGTGTTTCATTAAAAATTCATTTCTATATACAAACCCAAACAAGAGAATTGTGTGTGCGCGTACACCGAGCTGAGCTGCGCAGCCTTTCAGCAGACCTGCCTTTCTGTATTTCTATGTTTGTGTGTCTGCAGCAACCCAGCTGAAGTCGGAGGAGGGAAGCGTTCCAGAGGGGAAAGTGAAGATCAGGCTGGATCATGACGGCACCATTCTGGAAGTGGATGAGGACGATGTTGAGAAGGTGATGGATCATGAACTCATCCCCTCTTATGCGAAATTAACCTTGTTGTCATTTTAATATTTGCATCACAGCATTCAGCAGACGCCCTTATCCAGAGCGACTTACATTTTTTTATCTCATTATACATCTGAGCAGTTGAGGGTTAAGGGCCTTGCTCAAGGGCCCAACTTGGTGGTTGTGGGGTTTGAACCTGGGACCTTCCGAACTATAGTCCAATGCCATAACTACTGAGCTACATTTCCATCTTTTTTTTTTCCAGTCTTTTTTCATTGTTGTATTGGCTGGATTTTAAACAAGCCAAATAAATTTTTCCCCCTAATGTGACCTCATACAAGGGAAACCCTCCTCTCGGTTTTTTGCTGTACTTTGGATGAGGCATGCCTTGGTCGATAGTAGCTCACGTAGATAAACCCTGACACATTAACACACACTTTGAGGGATGTCTGAGACCTGTGTTAACTTGTTAAAGAAATACTAAAATATGGGACCTTTAATCCGAGACATTACAGTAAATCACATATCTCGGAGTGTGTGCTTCTCTGAATTCGTCCTAATCTTGTACAGCACCTCATTAAAAAAAAACAACAACTTGTTACTCTTTTATATCATGATAATTCCTGAAAGGACAAAAAATATTACCCGTGATCTAGTTCGTGTTTCCCTAACCAGCCGCAAGCTTTTATTTTCACATTTTCGTTGACGCACACTTGTCGTTTCTTTTGCGCCTAAGGCGAACCCTCCTTCGTCTGACCGCGTGGAGGACCTGTCTTCTCTGCTCTACCTGAACGAGTCCAGCGTCATGCACACCCTGCGGCAGCGCTACGGAGGAAACCTCGTCCACACGTACGCTGGGTCCAACATAGTGGTTATCAACCCTGTCAGCGCGCCGTCCATGTACTCGGAGAAGGTGAGAGGTTCCACATGAAGTGTGTAAGAGCGAACAGAAATTAACTACTGATGGAAAGAAAAACTAAGTAAACATGTTTCTCAGGTGATGCACATGTTCAAAGGCTGCCGCAGAGAGGACACGGCACCGCATATATACGGCGTGGCTCAGGCGGCGTACCGGAAACTTCTCACCACACGGCAGGACCAGTCCATCGTTCTGCTGGGGAAAAGCGGCAGCGGGAAAACCGCCAACTGCCAACACCTGGTGCAGTACCTGGTGACCATCGCAGGCAGCAACAGCAAGGTGTACTCAGGTGAAGGAGGAAGAGGAAGACAGGAAAAGGAGAAAGAAAAACTGCAGGATCTTGACTATTGTTAAATAATAACATGGCAACATAGTGCGAATTTCTTTTTGGAATTGTGTTCATTGAATTTCCATTCATCGTACACCAATCTGCAATACTTACAGTAGTTGCATGTAGACAATTAGATCAATCTTCTGTTTGTTTTTCCCTCCTCCAGCTGAAAAGTGGCAGGCTGTCTACACCATCCTCGAGGCGTTCGGGAACTCCGGCACGTCCATGAACGGGAACGCCAGCCGATTCTCCCACATCGTCTCTCTGGACTTTGACCAGGCTGGTCAGGTGGCTTCCGCTTCGATCCAGGTACGGATCGGATCGTGACTCAATCCACGGCCGATTACGAGATACGATCTTTCATGCGTATCTTCTCGTCCTGTAGACGATGCTGCTGGAGAAGTCGAGGGTGACGCGGCACCAGGAAGCCGAATCCACCTTCAACATTTTCTATTACATGATGGCAGGAGCGGACGCTTCTCTCAAGTAAGACGCCGGCAGTGCACTCGAGTTTGTGTGCAGTTCTTCAGTCCAGTTTTTAGAGATTCGAGATTGCACAACGTTCTATTACACAAAAGTCAGTCAGATGCTTTTGCGCTCTTAGAAGAGAAGTTCCGTCTAGCGTCTTAAGTTCTCCGGATTGTCCCTTATTTGTGCAGCTTTAACATTTTATTCTTTGTGTGCGATTTTTAACAGTGTTGCTAATGGAACACTATCTCTCCTTTGATGATCTCTCCTTTGATCCTTACAGGATATGCATAATACAAATCTCTACATGATTTCTCAAGAGATTTTAGGGCTTCAAAAATCTCCCATTAACACACTAAAGAGTTCCTACTTTGTTCATCTGAGCGATCCCTTTACGATTCTAGGTAGAACCCGGAAGCAGAGGCTTTCTCTTTCTGCTTGTAGAATTCGAACAGGAATGTAGACGCATTAACATTAACAGGAATGTATTTTTAAGCAGATACACTTTTATAAGGAATGAAAGATTCTGCGTTCAACGAAGGGTTCACATTTAACGGAAGACTTTGAGCAGAATGTTTGCATTGAAAAAAGAACCGTTAACCATTTAAAATTTGACCATTTATAACTTCTTTTTCCCTAGAAATTCATGCTTTTAGAAAAGAAAAGAAAAAATTAAGCTGTTCATCACCATTTGGAATCATTAAAGAGTTTACATAAAACACATTAGCTAAGGATTTGTGAAACCACTTTCACAAAATGAAATTGTTCTATCCGCAATAAACTTCCAGTCTAGCTCCGCATAAAGGTTCTCGAGGCATCTCTTGATGTTTTTACGTAGAATTTAAAAATAAAGAAAGGTTTCTCGGTAGTGTTACTGTAGAAAGCTTTTAAAAAAGGACATTTTTAAAAAGTCACTTTAAACCATCTAAAAAAAATTATCAAAGTATCTCCACCAGAAGGACGTACGTAGACTCACAGTGGTAAAGTGAAAATCCCAGAATGATGATTTTAGTCTGCCTCTGAAGATTTCTATAGAGAACCTCTTACCAGTGTTTTTTTCCCCCCAACTAGAGAGGATTACACATCACACCAAAGAACCATACGTTCAGTATATCATTAAAAAATAGACGTTCCCTGCAAGAGACAAAAGGTTCTTCAGTCTGTTCCCTCTCCTGTAATTATTCACAAAGAAACTAAAAACTCTTGACAATTCAAAGACCTTTTAAAAATACATTCTACTTGTGTATATGTACAATGGGTGTTCAAATAAAACCGGGACTTTTGATTGTCCAGAGCAGGGGTCTCCAAATCCAACACAGTTTGGTGATTCTTCTTCTCAAACACAGCTGATTTAACTAATCTGTTAATTACTAGGTTCAGTGGGTG
>JAQMYK010000009.1:4800516-4815389 GCA_030014345.1 Clarias buthupogon
GGGTGTGTTTAGGTGTTGGTGAATTACAAACTGTGCTGGTCACTGGCCCTCCAGGACTGGATTTGGAGACCCCTGGTCCAGAGCAACACAGTTATATGAGAGTAAAAACTCTCTATGTAATCCCAATGCACTTATCCTCGCGCTTGGATACCATCAGGGTAGAATGTTTTCTCAGAACGCCGCCTGCTGAAACGCTGGCCTCCCAGGAACGCCTTTAGCGGCCCAAACATGTGGAAGTAGCTCAGAGAAAGAGAGGACAGGACTGTACGAGAGATGTGGCAATAACGTGCACACTGAATGTTCAGAGGAACGACTCAGAAGATCGTCATTCACGGGGATGTACAGTACCACCTTCTTTAAAAACGTTTGCAACCATTCGAATGTTTTATTGCGGCTGAAAGGCTCATCACCGGACTGTGCTTGAAGTCTTTCAGTTTTTACACCTTCGAGAAATTTCATCACAAGTCCCAGTTTGACTTGAACACCGCATCGTATATACTGTATTTACAGTATGTTTTCTGGCTTTCAGAACCGAGCTGCATTTCAACCACTTTGCCGAGAACAGCGCGTTCGGGATCCTGCCTCACTCCAAGGCGAGCTTCATTTATAAAAAAATAAAAAAATAAAAATAAATAAATACAATAAAAAAATCTCATCTAGACATTGTAGGCACATCCTCACATGCTGTGTGTTTTTGTTTGCAGCCTGAAGAGAAACAAAAGGCTGCTCAGCAGTTCGCTAAACTCCAGGCTGCAATGAAAGTGTTGAACATTTCCACAGAAGAGCAGAAGACCTTCTGGCTGGTCTTGGGCGCCATCTACCATCTAGGAGCCGCGGGAGCCACTAAAGGTGGCCCTTTTTTTTCCTTCTTCTCGACTTTCTCACATTATCAAATTAAATCCCGCCAGACATTTTTACAATTCTGAAAAGCATAGAGAAGTGATGTAATGTCATAGCGGCTGGAGTAACAGCCCTCGGATGGGGTTGTTAGACTGGTGCGGGTATGATCGACAAACTGAGTCGTCTATTAAAGTTAACGTTGACTAATTGCTCCGCGTCCTTTCCATAGTGCGGTAATGATTACTGACTGAGCACTAATGGCTGCCGATGTGTTTATTCCCAGTTGCTCGTTTGACGCTCGTTTTTGTCTAATGTTGCCCCCCCTTGTGCAGTCTCGCTCGTAGACGAAAGCGGTAATGAACGTCTCCATCACTCTTCTGTCTGTCAGCGCTTTGCAGAGTTGTTTTTCTTCTTCGACTTCGTTCTTCTTTCTTAATTGCTTTTTTTTTTTTTAATGAGCAAAACATTTACACTTTCTACAGAGTCTAGATCAGTGATCCATGCAAAAAAAAATTGTAATTTGTCATATTGTCCAGGCTTAATGCATAACCATGGTTATGTCAGTGCATGCATCATTTAAATATATAGTAGTACTTTGGTATAACATTATAATAATGCTTTATAATAGTGTGTATATTGGCTTTATAGAAAGTGTCAACCTACAGTAAGAGCATGAAATAAAGCACTACAGTACGGTATGTTGTGCCATTCTCATACGTGGCCACTCTGTGGCAGTAGAGTCATTTGAGAGGCGCTCGGCTATAACTCCAGCCCCGTGGCTCTGGCGTGTCTCGATATCCTCAGCCTGGCTCGTGCAGCGAGACACGGGGTTAATGCGTGTGGGCGATAATGGTAATAATGACATTAAGCGAGCGCCTCATCACTCAGCGCTCTACTGAGATTCCCGTAATGAGCCTGTTAATGGGTCTCATGCATTTAGAACAAGGTCTGTTTCCTTTCCTAAACTTCCACATGCATGTGTGTGTGTGTGTGTGTGTGTGTGTGTGACTGCATGTTAATATGAACATAACCTCCCTCTGAGATTTGTTTCTCCAGCAGGATCGCAGTGTGTGTTATTTGTCTTGTTATAACCCTGTATGTTTTTCACTCACATGCTGACTTTGCATGCCGGCTGATGTTGCACCGTAACCCACAGAGTCAGATGAAGGTAATCACACCATCCTTGCATATTTTCTTTATTACGTTTTATTTCAAATCAGTTAATTAGTATTGTAACGTAATGTTATTGTGCGTCCACGTTGCTCACCCAAAGGAGAAGCTGCTGGTAAAGCCGCGTTTGATGTTCCTCCGTATCTCTGTTAAGCATGCTGTGTGCCGGAGTGTAAGAATACCCGAAAAACATGTAGGGAAAAAAACATCCTGCTATCCAAAAATGTTTGATCTTCAGTCTGAGAGATTAAAGTACATTTGGAGTAATTGAAAGGACGCTTTCGAGAACGTGGAAGCCACTTTTTTTTCAGGATGTTAACCAAGTACTTCAGTTTGCTTCGTAGTACAGCATTACCTCAGCATACAAATTCACAGTAATCGGGCCTGGAGGCGAGTTCTTAGGGCCAGATTTCGTACTGCGAAACATGTTTTCCCTTAGACCCACAGAAAATAAGGTAAATGCAGATAATCCGTTCCAGCCACCCCAAAATATTACCACTGTCCAAGACTATTCTTCATATTTTTGCATATAAAAACATTATATCAAAACATTTAGAAAAGACATGTAAATTAAATCAAATATGTAATAAATAGACAAACTTCATTTATTTCACCTTAATTTGTGATAAAAAAACAAACTCAAAGCGGTTCCCTTTTCTTCTTGATACCGTCCTTGATAACATTCTTGCGACCCCGTGGTGCTACGAGGGTCAAGAGAACTACTAATGCTTTTTTTGTTATTGGTTCCTGACTTGTTACGTCAGGTAAAACAGGTTAAAAAATAAAATCTAAAAGATAAAAAGCAAATTTCCAGCCTGGAGTCTAACTTCAAAAACCTCTAGAGAAGATCAAGGTCTGTTTTTTTCTTTTCATTGATAATCCTGAGCACTTCCTGTCACTCTGAACTGTGCTCAGTTCCTCTCTGTCTCTGTTAAACCTCAGCAGCTCGTGTATCACGGTCGAGTTTATTCTGTCACTTTGTATAAAAGCTTTTCCTAACCAGATGAATGTAAATAGAAAATGCAGTAGGTGTACAGTGAATCCTGAAAATGCTGAAATACCTGAAGTGTCGGTTGTTCCTCAGCCGGCCGTAAGCAGTTCGCCAGACACGAGTGGGCTCAGAAAGCGGCGTATCTCCTGGGGTGCAGTCTGGAAGAGCTCTCGTCATCCATCTTCAAACCCCAGGCCAAGGGAACGCTGCCACGAACCTCCGGCATCCGCCAGGGGGCAGAGGACTCCGGAGACAGCACAGGCAAGCACGAGCACATCCATTAAATAATTTACTAGTCACAACCATTGAGAGGGAATTCCTTTTGTAAGGAGAGAAAAAAAAAGAAAAAAGAAAATAGATGTACAATCATATTCATAAGCTTTTCAGTCCTGATCCCTCTCCGGTATAAAGCAAGGTTACTTTAAAATGTTCAGTACATACATCCTAAGCGTTTTTTTTTGTTTTTTTTTAACTGTTAATTCAAGTAGAATGCTATTAAGTTTATAACTATAATAACTAAATATATATTATGATCATTTTGATTGTTCTCTCCATAATGATCTCCGTGAGCAATAAAAATAAAGAAGTAACACTGCAGCTTCGCTCATCGTTCGACACTCAGGTCCGGCATCCAGGGTGCCAATACTTTTGAAAATCTGTTGAGCATCTTGTTAAAAATGGGTTGTAGATGTAAACTTTGTGTGTTGTTGCGTGTGGAGGAAACTAATGAGCCGCGGGGTGGAGTGACGGCGCCCTGTGCTCACGCGAGCGTAGTCGTAGCTGTAGCTTTAACGATACGAGGGCGAGTCAGAAATGATCTGCGTTCCGGATATATTAAAACTGATCTCAGGGGCCAGAAGTATTGGAACGCCATCCGGTAAAAGGTTCACCAATCAACGGCGCTCGTTACAGTGAGACGCTTATCGAAGACCCGAAGACTAAACCGTGTCGGATTAAACTCGGAGGGCCGCTGTACGAGGGCGTCAGGATCTCGCATCTTGCAACGCTGCACGTCCACACACTTCTACCCACACTGTTGATAATTTAATTAAAAAAACTTAGTTTTGAGGTGTTAAAGCATCCTCACTATAGTCCTGGTCTCGCTCCATCTGACTTTCACCTGTTTGGTCCTCTGAAAGCAGGACGTGCAACGAAGACGAAGATGATGAAGAAGTGATGAAGACAGTGGTGCATTCATGGCTCGCAGCTCAGACTGAAACATTTTTTTTTAAATAAGGGAACACGAAAGCTTGTTGACAGATGGACACAGTGTATTGAAAAGGATATAAATTGAACAGGAATGGTGTTCCCTATTGGCGGTGTCCTCTTCCAGCAGGATGATGCGCCCTGACACACTGCAAACATGGTTCAAGAACGGTTTGAGTTCAAGGTGTTGCCTCTGACTACAAATCCTCCAAATCTCAATCCAATCTCAGGCCCCCCTCGCGACTTACAGGACTTAACTTACGGGATCTGCTGCTGACGGCTTGATGCCAGATGATGCAGCACACCTTCAGAGGCCTAGCGGCGTCCATGTCTCTGTGGCTCAGGACTGTTTTGGTGGCACAGGGGGAACTACTCAGTGTTCTGTTATGGTATGATGTGGAAGTCAGCCTGCGCATCGCGGCCCATCACACCCCTTTGCTATGTAACAGCACTTTTTTCCTATTTATCGTAAACTACCTGAATTCATCAACACTTACAAATTTAATCGATTAAAGAACAAAATGCCCCGTGTTTATTGTTGCATTTAATGCCGTGGAAATTTCATCAACTCGTCGCAGCCAGAAACCGTGTCACCTCTCCGTGTCTCTTTGTGATAGCGTGATACCCCACAGGGAATAGTTTAACCAGGATAATAGGAGACTGTGGTGAAGTGTCGTGCATATTTACAGATCGCTGTAGGAAATTCATTAGTGTTAAAGAAAAAAAAAAAAACTCAAACATCCGGGCAAAAGTGTTGATGAAAATAGAGGCTGTGGAGGGAAACCCTCTTAAAAACGCACCATTTTTTTGTCCGCAGGTCCGTGAATACAGTACAGTAGGTACTAATCTTATCATCGCGTTGCGTTTTTCCGCCATGAGCCAGCAGCAGGTGTGTTCTTTATATCGATCCGCGTGCAGGTTATCACACCTGAACATGCACGGGAGGCGATTAATCCTCTTTAAGTCTTAAAGCATCCTGTACGCCCTGTGCATCCCGCAGCGTACACTATTCATCTTTGTTTAAACAGGCAGTTGTGTGAAAGCGTGCTCCTGCAGTTTTTGCAATAAGCACGTATTTCTCTCCGATTGCGTGAGCTGGAATTGTCACCCAGGGCCACACCTACGCTTTCTGATGTCTCCCGAAGGCGTGGATGCGCCGCTGCATCTTAGTTGCAGGTGCGAGATTTATCTGATGTCAGAAACGCTTAGCGGGTACCAGGAGGAGTGCGTGTGGGCACCCGCGGTCTGATTTTTCTCTCTCGACAAGCCTGAGTCACTCCATCCCCATCGCGCATATTCAGATTTAATGCCGGCGCTGAACGCATCTTAATGATGAAAGCGCTTCCTCCACTGCGACTTCACTTTATTGTGCCCGAGTCCTTCTGGTTATTCCTTTTTTATTTTATTTTATTCGTTTTTTAAACATTTGCACAGTTGAAATATCTTGAAATGAAACGCTGTTGTGTGTGTGTGTGTGTGTGTGTGTGTGTGTGTGTGTGTGTGTGTGTGTGTGTGCTGGTTGCAGGGTCCAAGGCCACAGCGCTGGAGTGTTTGGAGGCCATGGCTTCCAGTTTGTACTCTGAGATCTTCACACTTTCGATCTCACTCATCAACAGGTGAAAATCAAGTGTCTGTCTGTCTGTCTATTTATTTATTTATTTATTTATTTCATGGTTGATTGTCAAGTTTAAACCACAGATTAAACCGCAAGCAGGAAACAGAAGGAAAGTATCAGCGCAAGTGATGAGAATAGATTATGACAATAATAAATGATTTAATCAAATAAAGAAAAAGTCGTTAACGTCGAAGCCATTAACTCGAGGCCCATATGTAGAAATTATTCCTCTTGTTTCTTAACCTGCTAATGTTCATCTTCGCTTTTACTGTAGTAATTCATGTACAATTAGCTTGTTTAATAGTGCATGTGTAAAAAGATTCAAAGAAAATCTCAGGCTTATTTTCCTAACCAGGCAGTGATCAGACAAGTCATGAGTATTCTGTCTTTCGCCTTTTGTCCCTCTCAGAGCTCTGAAGTCCACGCAGAAGCATTCTCTGTGTTCGGTGCTGATCGTAGACACCCCGGGCTCCCAGAATCCTCGGCAGGCCAAGAGCGAGAGAGGCGCTACCTTCGAGGAGCTGTGCCACAACTACGCTCAGGAGCGCCTGCAAGCGCTTTTCTACGAACGCACGTTTGTGCAAGAGCTGGAGCGCTACAAGGAGGTACATACACACACACACACACACACACACACACATGGTTGGTTGTCTTAGGCCGTTCTCGCGTTAGGGTCCTGAGACCGTTTCTGAGAACACTTAACCCTAAAAACTGGTGCACTTTGATCAGTGAGAACACAATCGTTCCACTCTCGGGAACCGTGCCCGTGTCCGCTGGAGAAGAGAACGATATGTCTTACTTGGGCACGAATCCGATATTAAAGCCAATCGTATTTAAGAATGTAAGTAGACCGCTGCTTACACACTCTGTGTGAATGTAGAAATATCAATAATATTAGTAGTATTTTAATGAATATTAGGAAACATCCTCGGTTTCTTCTTCTCTTTTTATGTTTAATTGCGGCTCACAAACCGAGTAGGCGCATACTGCCACCTGCTGTATCGGAGAGTGTAAATGCGCAATTTGCACGAGAACGGAGAGCAAACCTACTGTAATGTGAACCAGCAGGACATGGGGAGCAGTCGTGCTCAGGCAAATCAATCGTGCCTAATGCGACCCATTGTGAGGTCCTTCCATTGACATAATTCTGAATAACCTTAACATCAGAAGCCAGAAGGAACGCTTAGTTTAGTAAATAACAGATGTAAAAAATTAAACTACTGTACATATTCCTATCATAGCAGGACCGTTTGTTCTACACCAAGATATATATATATATATATATACTGTAGTTTGACCATTAGATCACATTAAATTTCATTACAAAAGTGTCTAAATAGAGATACCTGTTGCATTAACAATTAATTGTTGGCTTTTTTCAATTTTTATTGCTCGTATTTACCTACTGTATACGAAACGAAAGTACCATGTCATTTCATGTTTTCGTTTTCGCTCAGCCATCTTTAAACTAAAAGTCATTTTTTACTCTCATGTTTCGCTCAGACATCAGCGGTACACAATACTGCTTGGTACTGCTGTCTGTTATTCAGTACTGATGTAACTCGAGCGCAAAATCACTCGATAGATTTTAGTTTAAAGATAAATGAGCGAAACATGAAGACTTTTGTTGCAGTTGCTTTAACAATTGTTGACTTTTTTTTGTAGTGGCTCATCTACTCACCTACTGTGTACTTAACAGGAACAGAAGTACCTGAAGATATTTCGTGTTTTCATGTTTCGCTCAGCCATCTTTAAACCAAAATCTATTAAGGCATTTTGTACGAGTTTTGAAGCAGTATGGTGTACCGCAGTATGGTGTACCGCAGTATGGTGTACATGTGTATGAATCATACAAGAAATGAGACGTTTTACTTACTTACTTTACTGTAAAACGTAAAACGGCATCGGCATTCCCTCAACCGAAGAATCGCCATTTCCTCAATTGCCAATTACTGTAAATAAACTAAGGGCATTCACGTCAAACTGGGACTTGTGATGAAATTTCTTGCAGACATAAACCTAATTGCCATTTACGGAAGACTTCAAGCTCAGTACGGTGATGAGACTCATAAACAGATAAACATAAACATAAAACAAATGCAGTAAAACATTTAAACAGTGCAAAAATTTTAAACAAGGCCATACGTCCGAGAATGATTAATGACTTGAACGTCTGATGAAGATCCTTGAAAGTCGACGTATAACTTTTTTTCTGTCCGTTCACATGTTTGGACCATTAAAGAAGTTCCTGGGAGAACAGCGTTTCAGACGTGAAGCGGTCTCCGGCGTACTGAGAAAACTTCATCCAGTGCGTTTGTGTAGCAGGGGACGGTTTAATAAAATAAATGCGTTATGTAAAGCATGCAGAAAACTAAAAGTACGCCGATTAAACAGACACTATGGTTTAAATGAGAACAGATGAAGAGTATCTGAGTAAACGTTATGATGTGCAGAGATCCTGTGACGCTGATGGTTATATTGCTTTTTTCCGGTCGAAATTTGACAACGGCATGCTAAAAGCGCTGTTACTGTAGTAAATCACTGCAGACAACACACTCAGACTCGAAAAAGAAAACACGTCTTAAATAGATGACAGGTTTGATCTGTATCCTTGTACTGTATTGTCTCCAGTCTGTTATGTCTGGCTTATTTGGATACTTGTGATGTCTAGACGTTCACAAACGGAATATTTATCTTAGGTATTTCTTTGGGATACTAACCAAGCTTTTGCTTTTATTTAGGAAAACATCGAGCTCACTTTAGACGACATGGAGCCGAGTCCGTCGATGTCCATCGCTGCTGTAGACCAGGCGTCCAGTCAGGCCTTGGTAAGACATCACACATGCAAGACTTTAGGTTACAGCTGGAAAAGAAAAAGTATTCCTCTATAACATTTTTTTTTTCTTCATTTTTTTTTGTCACTGCAAAATCACAAAAAAACCTTCCCATGGCTCTGAGCTTTCTTTCTGTAGTCTAAAATGTACCGTAGCTTTCCAGCACACGATTTGAGTTTTCTTTATAGCTTTTTTTGTTATAGGTCCAGTCCCGAGCAGGGACGCTTTAAACGGTTTGATAAACTTCATTGAAATTCTTTCTTGTCTAAGCTGATCTTTCTGTCAGACGCGATGCTGTGCTAAATCGATGTAGGCTAATCGCTTCATCTCATCTATCAGCATTTGCTATTCTAGCCTCTATTAAACTCGAGTTAAACGAGACAAAGGGACAAAACAGACAGAATTGCAGCAGCTATTTTTTTCCCAATAATTGCGCAACTGTCCAGCGCTTAGGCGACGCCTTTGAGACAGAACAAGAACACCACGACTAACCGCTCGGCCCATTTACGCCCCTTTTAGAGCTCCCGAGAGAATGATAATTGCTTGGACAGGGTTGTTGTTGTTTAATGGTGGGTGTAGTACAATAAAGCATGAAATGAAAAGTTTAATGGCGGTAAACTGAATTTGGGCTCGCTGCTGCTGTCGCGAATTGATAAACGCCGGTTCGATTGTGATTATTAAGATGAACCCGTGGTCCAGTGTGGTGGTGTATAGAAAAGGGTGGACAGGCGGCGGGATCGAAGGCCGAGTGTGTGCAGGTGGGCAGAGTTTCTCTAGCAGAGTGCGTTGGTGTGTGTAAGTCAATAACGCGCTGCAGTCTTGCTGAGTCTTTACCGACCATTATTACATGCTGGCAGGAAAGAGGGTTCTCGCTGTGCAGACTCGGAAGCACTGGGTTTTTACACCCTCGCCACATAAAGTGTGTATCAGGGAAAAGTCAGAACTTTGTTATTAAAGGTCTGTTATTTAAAGAGACTGCAAAATACATTTCCTGTGGCAGTGTGTTTCTTTCTCTGGACTTTCTTTCTCAGTTCCAACCTGCATATACTGGACAAGCCTGTCAGTACCAGTAAGAGAGGCGTGGCCTCTGCAGGTTCCAAAATCAGTCAAAGGGGCGTGGCGTCTGATCTGTGCCAATTTATCTCAATAAAGGATGTTTGATTTTGGTGATTAGCAGGCTCAATAAAAAAAAATTTAATCTCTGTGTGTACCGGTTTCAGTAGAGACATAACTACTCTGTGTGTGTGTGTGTGTGTGTTTATCAGGTGCGGACACCATCAAGGACAGATGAGGCACGAGGGCTGCTCTGGCTGATGGAAGAGGAGGCGCTGCATCCAGCGGGATCAGAGGACGCACTACTGGAGAGACTCTTTAGTTATTACGGCCCTGCAGAGGGAGAGAGCAAAGGTCTCTGTTTTTATATCTCTCTCTCTCTCAGACAAATTAAAACACATGCTGGTGCTTATAAAGGCCTGATTGTATTGCAGGTCACACACTGCTGCTGAAGAGCGAGCGGCCGAATCACTTCCTGCTCGCCCACAGCCACGGCACAGACTGGGTGGAGTACGACGCCCGCGGGTGGCTGCACTACGCCAAACAAAACCCCGCCTCCCAGAATGCGGCCAGTCTGCTACAGAATTCACAGAAGTAAGACAAGTCAGGCCACACACACACACACACACACACACACACCATACAAGATTCAAGAATGTTTTTTTTTTTTTGTCACATTCATGGTTGAACAAAATGCAATCGCAACAAATTCCAGACTGTGCAGATTTTTAAGAAATAAAATAAATAAATAAATAAAATACAGAATAAGTATGTACACTTATTAATAAAAATAAGACGAAGAAGTCTATGGAATTAAATAAATTATATACAGCACACACAGATCCCATTTTAATGACGAGTAGTACGCTGTGGAATATTTCATACTTTAAAGCATTGAAGGGGTCGTAGCGGACATTTTTGTCCATTGTCTCCAAACTTTTATTCGTTTGTTACGTTATGAGGTGCTTGCTAATTAGCGAAATAAAAAAATATATATTATTCTAAGCTTCTAGAAGCATATGACCTGTAAAAAAAATTTTTTTTTGGTAAATGCTTAAAAAACAAAAAATCTGTAGTGTCCGTAACCATGTCAAATTCATGCTGCAATATCTTAACACTTTAGAATAAAACACTTTTTCAGGTTTATGTCTTTTCATGTGAAATCTAAATTCAAAGCCAAGTTTCATCTGAATGACAGTTAAGACCGTTGAAAGATTTGAATTCAAAAGATTAACGGACACTACAGACATAAAAGGGCATGAAATTGTGTTTAGCAACTGTGTTTCTTTTTATCTGATAAAAATATACATGCGTATGCATATTTACAACAAAAAATGGATCGGGAGATAAGAAGCATTAAGTGATGTGAAATATGGTGTTAGATGATCCTATCTGTAAAATTCACTTTTTCATCTAGGTGAGACACTTCAGCATTATGATGTTTTGCCCCGAAAACTTTTTACATTGTTGAATATTTTCAAATGCGGAGCTCTGCGTGTAAAAGTTGGGGCATCATTACCGCTAAGTGAAGTCAGTAATGCTGTAATATGACGTACTAAATCCTCCGTGTCTAACAGGAAGAACATCAGCGCCCTGTTCATGGGCCGCTCCAGCAGCGCGACGGTTCTGTCAGGCTCCATCGCCGGGCTGGAGGGCGGCTCTCAGCTCGCTCTGCGCCGAGCCACCGGCATGAGGAAGACCTTCACCACCGGCGTGGCTGCCGTGAAGAAGAAGTCCCTCTGCATCCAGATCAAGCTCCAAGTGGTGAGAGCTTTGCCCGAGAGCATGAAAGTCACTTCAGGAATCCTGATTGCAAATACAGTAGAAGTGAAAAGCAGGAATTATTTCTGCTTCTGATTTCTCCCAGGATGCACTGCTGGACACGGTGCGGAGGTCAAGGGTTCACTTTGTGCACTGCCTGCTGCCTACGACGGATGCTTTAAAGACCGCTGAGCTCCAGGGTGAGAGCTGTGACCCAGGCCTCATGCAGCTGGACGTGTGTTTACTGAGGTCTCAGATCCGGGGCTTCAAACTGCTGGACGCGCTTCGTATCTACAGACAAGGTGCAGAGAAAAGCAGGAGGAAAAACAAACCACACTTTAAATTACACTTGATTATACCCATATACAGTACTATTTTTTATTTATTTAAAAATGGTTTTAATCGCAGGTTATCCGGACCACATGGTGTTCTCCGAGTTCCGTCGTCGCTTCGACGTCCTGGCTCCGCACCTGACCAAAAAGCTCGGCCGTAACTACATCGTAAAGGATGAGAAGAGGGTGAGTGGAGAGAGGGATAAAGCGCTCCAGGCTTTCGGGAAATGAGACAAAACCTGGCGCTCATCTCTGGCTTTTGTGCCACCGTAACAGAGAAATAAAGCTCAGTTAATCGTGCCCATTGTGACGGCTTAATCAAGCTTTCCCAGCTGTGTTTCCCCGCTCGAATCAATACAGGGTGCAGACAGGAGAAATATATTAATTGCTCTGGGGCTTAGGGCTTGGAAAATGGCCTAAAAATCTTACAGCAATTATCAAGTCTGAAAAATGTGCCTGCCATCTTGAACCTAACGATTGGCTGAGGAAAGTGGGGAACCGCTCTCGCAAAACTATAGGTTTATTTGAAATCTCCAGAGTTGCCACGACTTTGTTGAATTTGTGCGGTAGAGGATAAGCGTGAAAACTTTTCTTTTCTTTTTTCTTTCCATCCTGACGAGAATCGAGAGAGAAAGGAAGGTCAATTGTGTTTGAATTCCCTGCGGATGAAGCCTCGCAGAAGCGAAACGGTGGGAAGAAGGAGGAGAGCACAAAAGCCGGGCCTTAGCGGGAGAGAGCGGGTGAAAAAGTGCGAGAAGCAGATTTCCCCTGTGCCAGCGTCTCGCTGATGGGTTTCTGTGGAAACAGACTGGAACAATGGCGCTTTAGTGCTGCGGGCTGCCACCCCCTCGTCCACTGTAATCTAGATGGGGCCTTTCAGATCGGGTTCTCAAGACCTGTCCCGCTCTGAGAGGGTAAAAAGAGAGAGAGAGAGAGAGAGAGAGAGATGACACTTAAGCTGAGCATTAGAGTAGGACGCTCGGGGACTGTGAAGTAGCTCAACTCTGGTCAGTTTTCGTCTTTATCGTTATCTCCTTGTTTATAGACGCAGGGCTTGTGTTATAATTCAGCATGTTATAAAGGTTTCGGAAGTCCCTGGAAGGATTTTTTTTTCTTTTTTGGGGAAAAACAAGATAGATAGACCCTTAACTCTCACGAGTCTTCTGTTTGACTTGTAAGTGAAAGCATTCAAATGAAAATAAATTTCCGTGTGCCGTTGCAGGCTGTAGAGGAGCTGCTGGAGTGCTTGGACCTGGAGAAGAGCAGCTATCACATGGGCCTGAGCAGGGTGAGTACCAGTTGCTCCCATCCACATCCTACTGTATCTGTGGACTTTTATAATTTTCTTATTAAAAGCAACAGCCAGAATGACAACTATGTAGTGCAATTATTGAAAAAGAAAAAAAAAGCAGTGGCAAAAAAACAAACAAAAAACACTAATCTTGCGAATCAGCGCCGGGAGGGTGCGGCTCATCGGAGAAAGATGTCGGACAAAATAGAAGCGTCTTCTTTTTGTGTGCTTTGGCTCGCCTTTGCCAGGGTTATTCAGCACGTTTCGCAAAATTATCCCAAAGTCTCCTGGAGATCTAATCCCATCAAATGTCTGCAAACCGAGGCTGAGAGAGAGATGACGAGCTCAGGCTTCCACACAATTACAGATTCATTGACTTCGGAAGGGACGGTTAATTATTTGGCAGGTGCACAGAGACAACCGGACCGCATGCAGGTAGAGATTAAGAGATTTTCATTAGTTGGAAGAAAAAACACTTCCTGGGAAGCCCTAAAACTTACAGTAGCGAGGAAATTAGATTTCGCTAATGAGCGAGAAGGAAGCGGATCTCGCAAGCATAACCTGTTGTAATTGGGTAACTTTATACAACGTGTATACAGTATGTACAGGATGTTCCGTTTCTCCCGCTTGCATTTAGTTCTGCTTGTCAGTCAAGACCACACCCACCAGCACCCACGGTTTTATCATCATGTCTTCCAATTAAAACTTTTCTTCTTGTTGATTGAGAACAATCTGATCTGTTTTGTTTTTTACTTTTTTGATTAAATGATTCTTCTGAAATAAAAGCGATAAAAGCACTTCTGTTAAAAGTGTCATATTTTAATGGAGGCTCTTATGTTAACACTTTTCTTAGCTGCTTATGAAACACTGAGTTTATAATTATTTTTAAAGGACACAATTTTTTTTTTTGTGCTAATGTATGTGCCTTCCTGCTGCAAATGGCATTTCGTTTGATGGACGGCTATAAGTGATGAAACTAGTTTGGCAAACACTGTACAACGAGAATTCTCAAACTTTGCATTCAATGGTCCAGATATATTCAAGGTCAAAGATCCGGAACGATCGGTGATAAACAAATGCCTTTTATTGAATTTCCTTCAAACCTAACAAACACATTTAAGGCAGTCTAAGACAAAATATATTCACATGTAGTGGGGGGAAAAATACGACTGTTTGAGTGCAATCAGATGCTTAAACCAAAGCAACTCTTAAATTTAAAGCAGCTTACATAAAACATAAGTGTCAAACAGCTCCAAGTTTTAACATTAAAAAGTAAACTGCATGAGTCTGCATGTTCTCACAGTGCTTGGTGGGTTTCCTCCAGTTTAATCCCAGTCCAGATACGCAGGTTAGGATAATTGGCGTTCCCAAATTCCTAAAGTGTGTGAATGACGATCCTGGCGTCCCAACCCCTTAAGTGTAACTGCCACAGAAACCACAGATAAATCTGCAGGGTGGAGAATAGCTGTCGTAAACGGCCCAAAATACCAAATAAACCTGTTTTGATGCCTGAATAAACTGATTAAATAAACTGATCTTGAAGGATAACGGCAGTAGCTAATGCGACTAAATTTGTTTGTGGACCAGAGGGGGAAATCTAGGTGCTTGTGTTCTTCCCTGCGCCACAGATTTCCTGCCCCTATAGTACATCATCGCTATAAAAAAAATTATAGTACAACATAAATTTAATAGGCGGCACGGTGGTGTAGTGGTTAGCACTGTCGCCTTGCACCTCCAGGGGTCCGGGTTCGATTCCCCAGCCAGGCTCGATTCCCGTCTC
>JAQMYK010000009.1:4827643-4840520 GCA_030014345.1 Clarias buthupogon
CTGAATGGCTAGTGACTCCGGAAATCCACTAGCCACATTGGCCAGTGAGCAAAAAAGTTAATGTCAAGCCCTGATATGTATGTATTATTTTCAGACGTCCTTATCCAGAGCGACTTACATTTATATCTCATTATACATCTGAGCAGTTAAGGGCCTTGCTCAAGGGCCCAACGGTGACAACTTGGTGGTCGTAGGGTTTGAACCTGGTATAATCCAATGCCTTAACCACTGAGCTACCCCTGACCATTTACTCGTATTATTTTAATATAATACATTATACAGTAACTAAAATACTTACACTGAATCAGACCTCATGAATGAGTTCATGAATTACATTTTTCTATTTAGTATTATACTATCAATTATAGTATTTTTAATTTTTTTTATTTTCTTGTTTCTTTATTTTTTCTTTATTTGACAGTTAAACAGTTTGTACAAATAGTTTAAAAGTTAAAGCTAAAAATAAGCCTATCAGCTTTAATGTAATCAGTGATATTATTATTATTTCAGGGTTGAAGTCCACGTACATGTCCCCCTTTCTTTCTGTACAGCAGAATTCTCTGTCTAACTTATTAATACAAAGAAATCACATTCTGTAAGTTTGAGTCTCTTGCGCCTTGTTTACGCCAAGTTCTTCTTCTTTCGTCATCAACCAAATACACTCCCTGTTCGGTAATCGTAGAGAGAATCACAGATGAGAAATTGACAAAGTAGATCGGATAAAGATGAAGTTTTGTCTTAAAATTATACCACTTCAGCGCTGTTATTTCAGCCAAAGTGAAAATATGAACTAATCCCAGTAAAAATATTCACTTTATCTTTTCTAATTAATATCCATTGGTGCAGGTGTTTGTTTATAACTGTTCATAACATTTTGATTTCATTTATGGTGCAGGTTAAACTTCAGGTGGATATAAGTACTGCAAAAGTTTCATTAAATTCTGTGCAGCCAGTTTTGCGTGATGCTGTGACAGACATACAGACATACAGACATACAGATATACAGACAGACTGAGAATTTTTTTAGGCTGGTTTTCGGTCCTCCGATGTATGAAACTTAAAGATATAATTGAAAGAGCGAGTGCTGACCAATGTACTGTACAGACAAAACTTTTTTTTGTTTATATAGATTTTCTGTTACTTTTTTGTAGTTTTAATTTAAGTCTTCTCTGAAAAAATAAAATCAGATTTTAGTTTAGATGAGATTGCTGCTTCTTTTCATCTCCATGCCTTGATCTTCTCTCCTCCGGTGCAGCTCGCTGACCTGCAGGCTGATCAGGAGGAGACCCAGCGCTCTCTACAGCAGGCGAAGAAGAAATGCCAGAGATTAATGGCCGAGCTCCAGGACACCAAACTGCACCTGGAGAACCAGCAGAGCCGCAACCACGAGCTGGAGAAGAAGCAGAGGAAGTGAGTGCATGCTGAGTTCAGCCTCTCAATTTTTTAAATCGATTAGAGACACATACACACAAGCACTCAGACGTGTGAGTCTAGATCCTTTATGAATAATGTATATCAGGTATGTGAAATTCACAGTATCATGTTTTTGGGTTACGTCAAGACTTCTAACGTGGACGGATGCAAATCAGAACGAGTAGGTAATCAGTTATTTAATGAGTGGATGATGGCGTGTCAGATTTCCATGTGGTACGTTTATTCTTTAAAGCTAATTAATCAGAGCATTTGGGTGTAAAGTAAGTGATTGAGACAAGAACAGACTTCTCAGCACCTGGAAATGTAAAATGCTGGTAAGATCTGGACCGTGAAACGGTTAAACAAATAATCTAGGGGTTGTGCATTAATAGGAAAATAAGTAACGACCATACAGTAGTGGTGTGGCGTGGTGTGACACGTAGCAGAGTCACTGTTACCACCCTGAGGTTGATTTAATGTTTTTTTTTTTTTGCCTCATTTTATTCCCAATACACTGTAGCAGTTTGCCAAAAAACAAAAAATCCTTTTTTTTTTAATGTATTAACGAACATGTCATGCTTTTTAAACCATTTCTATGTAAGACGAATCGTTCCTCTGATTTCCAGGTGTGCTGCAAGCTGCCACACTATAAACAGTATACCTGGTGCATCATCATACCAATTATTTCAGCCTGTCATCCTTTTCTACACGTCTTCAATATGTACATGAGCGGCTCCACGTTTCCGTTCCGTCTTCGGTAAACATAATTGATTACATTAAACCGAGCTTGGATCTCATCTGATTCGAATCAGACACCTCCAAGACCACACACACACACACACACACGCGCGTATTTAGGCGCTTTATTACGGCTGAAGTGCGCCTCGAGAGCCGTCCGTAACCGAGGATGGAGGCCGAGGTCCCGCGTGAGCACCTCTTCAGTGTTCAGAGGCACTCGAGCGGCTTGAGGCTCGCTGGTCACTTGAACGCAGCGCCACGCTCGCGATCCGCTTCAAATGAAGAGCCTGCTGTTAACACCAGATGTGAACGTCGGATACGGAGGGATCCTTCAGGACGAGAGAGACGAGGATAGAGGGAGAACATGGCTACTGTAGCGATAGAGGTCTCGGTATGAGACGTGGAGACGTGGAGACGTGGCCTTTGTTGTCCCGGCCTGAGATACGGCATGACGCGCATCGCATTACAGGATTTCACAGACACGCGATCAGAATGATGTTTCGAGAAGGCTTTAATCCTGTTTTATATGGGGTAAAGATTCACAGCTGTGTGTGTGTCTCTCTGTGTGTGTGTGTGTTTTTTAGGTTTGATCTGGAGCAGAACCAGGCTCAGGATGAGGTGCAGAGAGAGAAGACACAGCGGGAGAAACTAGGAAGGGAAAAGGATGCGCTGACTGGAGAAGTGTTTACGGTCAGACAGCAGCTGCAGGTAAGACGTGTGTGTGTGTGTGTGTGTGTGTGTGGAATCAGCGAATGATGTCAAGGGTGCCAATATTTAAATGAAGTTTTAGTGCAAAGTGAAACCACAGCAAAACTACAAGATAAGAGGATAGAGGCTTTGGGGCCGTGTGTGTGTGTGTGTGTAGGATAAGAAGCTGGAATTGTGTTTGTGTGTGTGTTGCGTGTGTGTGTGTTTAGGATAAAGAGCTGGAGCTGTGTGGGCTGAATGTAAAGCTGGAGCAGCTGGAGGCCGAGCTACAGGATCTCTCGTCTCAGGAGTCGAAGGACGAGGCGTCGCTGGCCAAGCTGAAAAAGCAGCTACGTGACCTTGAGGCAAAGGTCAAAGATCAGGAAGAGGAGCTGGATGAACAGGCTGGAACCATCCAGATGCTGGAGCAGGTAGGACTCAGAGTAAAAGGACCACATTGAGAGAGAGAGAGAGAGAGAGAGAAGGAACTTCTGCCAGGAAGCACAGTGTCAAACGGCGTGTGTGTGTGTGTGTGTGTGTGTGTTTGTGTGTGTCGGGTGGGGTCAGGCTAAGCTGCGTCTGGAGATGGAGATGGAGAGGCTGAGGCAGACGCATTCGAAGGAGCTTGAGAGCAAAGATGAAGAGGTAGAGGAGATCAGACAGTCGTGTAGCAAGAAGGTAAGTCGAGAATCGCACTCTCAGCTCTCTAACCTCGCGCTTTGAAGCCGCCGTTTGATGCCTTTTCATCCACGTGGCTGTTTGAAAGTATAAACTCCGCTGTGGAAGTCTACTGTTTGAGCTCTGTGTGTGTGTGCGTGTGTGTGATAGCTGAAACAGATGGAAATGCAGTTGGAGGAGGAGTACGATGATAAGCAGAAAGTTCTGAGAGAGCGGCGAGAGCTGGAGAGCAAACTGCTGAACGCTCAGGACCAGGTACAGTCCACAGCACGCCCTCGTAACCAATCAGAGCAGAGCGTTAGCCAAACAAATCACCACTAAATTCGAAGCAGTCTTTATAGTGAATCACATCGCAAACAGACAACAGCAAAGAAACTGCACGGATTGGTATTGGTGCTAAAAAAGTGGAGGTGTAGTGTCCGTAACTTTTTTGAATTCAGATTTTTTTTCAATGATATTAATCGTCATTCAGATTCAACTTGTCCAGTTTAGATTTCACATGAAAAGACATAAGCCTGAAAAAGTGTATTATTTTACAGTAAAATGCAAGATGGATTTGACATGGTTACGGACACTACAGATTTTTTTTGATTGGGGAAAGGCATTAATTTTCCACAGAATGTTTTAATTAAAGCAACAATGTTTTACAGCTCATATGCTTCTCAAAGTTGAAACCAATTTTAGTATCAATATTCATGAAGAAATACGATTCATTTGCATTTTAAATGCATATTGTTTGAGGCGAGACAGTATGACGCTGAACAATGGCCATTTTTGGGGCTCATACTGTTAAAAAAAAAATCATCTCTCCAGGAAAGCAAAATTGGTCACTTCCATTCTACATGCATAAACTTCAGAAGTAGCTTCTTTGGCACACACATTTTCCGTGTTGTATGTACAACATAAAAGGCACCATTCTGATTAGATCACATGATTCGCCTCTTCAGGTGAGCCAGAGAGACGTAGAGACGGAGAAGCGCCTGAAGAAGGATCTGAAGCGCACCAAGGCCTTGCTGGGTGATGCTCAGCTCATGCTCGATCACCTGAAGAGCAACGCGCCGAGCAAGAGGGAGATCTCGCAGCTCAAGAACCAGGTCTCACTTCCCTTTTTTCCTTTTTTATTGGGTCTCTATAGAGCTCTTATAGTCAGAATGGTGCGTGAAGAGCAGGCCACTGTGGAGCTGGACGTGTGCTCATGCTCGGGTATGTTGGTTAATTGTGTGTGCGCCAACAGCTGGAGGAGTCGGAGTTCACCTGTGCTGCAGCTGTGAAAGCTCGCAAGTCCATGGAGCTGGAGATCGAGGACCTGCACATCCAGATGGACGACATGTCCAAATCCAAGATGTCTGTAAGTGATATTTTTTCACTCATTTCCTGATACTTGATTATGAGTGATTTTAAAGGTGTCGGATCTTTTCCACGTGCCGGGGGGGTGAGGGGGCGTGGCCTTTAGCGTTAGCAGGTAGAGCGTGTGGGTTCGTTTATCGCGCTTTATTGTGAGCAGTTATGTTGAGGACATCTGAAGAAAAGCATGTAATCATCTTGTCTTCTCCTGAGCCAACAACATACAATTACTGGGTGTAATTACTGTGTTCCGTCCTGCCATGTTTTTTACTACAAAATGGCAGAAACATGGTCGTTAAAAGAGTGGAAAATGTTCTACAGCCAAAGCATGTAAGATGTTCGCTTTTCTCTTTCACACTGTGTTGATTACGGCTATTTGCTGCAGGAAGACATCATCCTGTCAGGTGTGTGTTTTTTTTGTTTGTTGTTGTTTAGTTTAGTTTTTTTTTTTTTTACCTAATAGAAAGCCAAGCTGGACAAATGCTTTAAGCTTACTGAATATAATCAATTTAATCAAGTTGTAAATGTTTCTATGATATAGATATGATAGATATGTTGATGATGTCATTCAGGAACGCATCCAACAAACCACCTCGAGGTGAATAAGCATAAGATGCAAACTTTATCTTACGGGAAAAAAAACAATATGCCCATATATGATCAAATATGATGCAGTATATTAAAGATTATATCACATTTCCATATATAGGAAACTAGTGCTTATGTTTGTTAATATATTGCAATATATGAATGGGCCATGTATGGAGATACTGTTTATATTGCAATGAAAATGATAATTGTTTTATTGGAACATTATGGACACTTTATGCATGTTTAAGTATTATACAGTACACACCCTTTTACTTTGTCGGTTTGCTCTGATTAATGCCTATAAAGTCATTCCAACTACATTGACATCTAAGCATATTGTAAATAAAATAAATAAAAAAGAATCAATCAAATTCAATATATTATGAAGTATATTGTGGAATATAAAATTACATGCATTAAGATATGTATTTTTATATATTTCTCAATATATGAAAAGCTGCAATTCTTTATGTATTTTTCTATATATTGTAATATATTAATGCAGTATATTATTCTGTATATTGTGAATATATTTTTTAATATGAATATCTTTTTTTCTGTTAATTATTAATTAGTATCAGTTAGTGTAGCAATGAGGAATATTAACATTATAAAAATCTTTTTAATTTACCGGTAGATTAGACACTAAATCATTTAATATATTTACAGTTAATATATGGAGAAATATATTTTCTTTGCGTAAGGGTTAACCCGGAATCCCCTAAGGGGAAGTCAACAAGGGCAGGTTTGAAACACGACTCTGCCTCAGGAGAAAACGATAAAGCATGCGGTACGAGGGAAGGAAGGTTAGAGTACTTTAGCCTTTGCTAGAGCTACAGTGTGTACAGTGTGTGTGTATATATATATATAAATAAAATGTGTGTGTATTAATTCTCATTGTTTAATCTGAACGCCACAGAAGCACGAGCAGCTGGTATAAAAGAGCAATTAATCCTATATTTGGATGTGTAAAGCTCTAAAGAGGACTATAGAGATAATTATACGTTGTCTGTCAATTTCTAAAGAACAATGTACTGTATGCCTGCACTCGGATTCCTATTGAAGGAACTACAGTATGTAAAGGATATGACGTCACACTGTTACTATATCTGATGCACAGAACCTGCGACGGCTCGAAACAATACCGAGATGACAACTATGAATTTCTCAAATTAACTTAAACATGTGGCATTAAGTACAAATAGTGTTTTTTTTTCTTCATAAAGTTTGATTTGTTAAGTGGGAGACATTTTACAGAAAGCGCACACTAGCGCACGGTGTTTCTTTGGTATATAAATATAAAGGAAAATGAATAAGTACAAATAAATATGCAGTTCATTAAACTGCATTCAACTAAAGTGATTTGTTTCCAGCCAATCACAAACATGCCCTATTTGTACCTTTTATAAGTACATGTAGGCTTCCTTTAAAAGTTTTATCCTACATCCAGTTATACAGTACAACAGTCTTTCAGTTCCAGCTGAGTAATCTGATTGGACGAGAGGCGTTCCACGAGAGGCTGATAATAGACAGTAACAGCACTGGGATACCAATACTAATCCTGTGCGAATAGGACATTTATCTGGGTTAAGATTTAAACCTGAATTCTAAAGTAGCTCTAATTTAAACCCCTGCGAATTGGAAATTTCTTTGCAATAAAAACATTATGATCAAATCATTATTTGTGGAAATGAACACCGTCTTTCTTTGTCCCCTGGACATCATTTCTGACCACATGACCACATGGTATTCACTCACAGGATTTCTCATCTCAGTCACATTCCCAGTCAACCTTTTTGGGAAAGTTTTCAATCGAATCTGTTTCAGTCGAGTATACAGTATGCAGTACTGACTCTAAAAAATAAATACATAAATAAATAAATAACTCATTGTTCACATTGTATTAATAAAATACATTTTATTAATATATTACTAATAATTTATTTTTTAAATAAACAATTATTCTCTTTTCAATTCTGCTGAAATAGGTTGATGTGGCCATGTGATCTGTTTGAAAAAAACATCAAGACATGCATTACAGTCTTCTTTCTTTTCTCCTTTTTTTTTTGCTCCCTTATTTGCTTGCTAGCTCTCGAGTGTGGCTACGAGTGAATAAATAAGCTAAACAAATGTTTGTCTCTAATAACTGCTGCCTGCCAAAACCCACATTAAAAACCAGCTACAGAAGCACTTTAGCAAGGACACACATCTGAAAACATTATCTCATCTTAAACAACACTTTGCCTAGGGCAAAATTAATTTAATTGCTTCTAAGTCGTTCTGAATTGTTTTGTTTTTTTAAACTAGCTTCTAAACCAAGGCTGTACCCCAAACCCCACTCTAACCCCTGATCAAGGGCACTACTTAGTTTGTAGAACAAACAATTGTACACCATACAGTACATACTGTAGTGCACTAGCTTTACATGTAACACTGTTTAACACTGTTTAAATGGAAACAAACCATAATCTGTTGATAATAAATGGTGTTTGTGGAACTGTTGTATAAAAGCAATATCACACGAGAGGGAGTGCTGTTGTGCTGAATATCAGCACGGTAGTGTTGTTTTGGGCACTCTGGCCGCACCCTCATGTCTACGGCTCGTCACAGCCGTCACAGCTCTCCCTCTCGTGTGATATTGTTGAAGTAAAGGATTAATACGGTATGTACCGTAAACAAGTAATAATAGAGAATAATAGCAATAAAACGTTGAGACAAATTAAAAGTTTGACTTAAATTCAAAATAAAAACAGTTAAAAATAGAAGATGTTATACATAAAATCCATTGCTGTCAGTTCGGGCTCATTCAATATCTGCACAGCTAAACACATGAGTTTTAAGTCTAGATTTAAATGCACAGTGATGTTTAAGCACATCTGATCTGCAGGAAAATAATACTGATTTTTAATAACTGATTATGTTTCCAAAACACGCCATTTTCCTCTTAGAGTACAGCAATACGTCAGCCATTTATTTCATTAAAGCACATTGTGTTGTGCTTTTTATCCATTTACGGTTACATTTTAATGATTGATGGTTTAAGTTAATAAGAAATAAAATGCAGCGCTGCGCTCCTGTGATGGAAAACATAGAACTTCTATACAGCCTCCGTTATAAATAAATATTGTATATATTTATATATAATGCGATCTGAATTTCAGACAGAATCACTGATAAAGCTGGTGTTGGAGAAAATCAATCAGATTATAAAGTGAGGAATTTGTACAGTATAATAATCATGTGAAAGTTTTTACTGCGTCCTTGTTTGTACGTAAATGAAACACCATTTTAAGATCAGATACAAATGGAGGTTTGGGACACTGTATGTTTACTTCATATTCCAGGATAATTATTATTATGATTATGACAATACTCTTGATATTGCAGCATTTCTGACTTTCATTTTCCTCCACGGCTCTGGAGTAGTGTCTGTAATAATGGCACTTAAATGACAGTTGTGCTCCTGCGGGAGGACGTGCCAGTCTGCTTACAGCTGCTAATTGGCATACTTAATTACTCCTCCTGCCTTTTGGTCTATTGGGATGGTCTATCTAATTTGAAATGTGCTTGTGTTATGCGTGAGTGTGTGTATTATGTGTGAGGAGTTCATGTAAAATAAACTGTCAATTTTTTTTTTTTTCGAGAGTTTTGGTTGACTTTAAAGGATTTCTCCAGAGGCACAAAGCACAAAAGGGTTCTTTCGTACAGATCTAGGGAGGGAAAAAAGAAAACTGTTTATAAATTCCAGCTTTACGAATCACCTCAAAGATATTGTACTTAAGAGTAGATGAGATTTAACCGTCTTTCTCTTTTCCTCTGTGCGTGTCTCAGCTGGAGGAACAGATCAGCAGACTGCAGAGAGAAAAGAACGACTTGCAGTCGCGTCTGGAGGAGGACCAGGAGGACATGAACGAGCTGATGAAGAAGCACAAGGCAGCTGTGGCCCAGGTTCCTCACAGTCTGCTTTCTCACTTTCCACATGGTCAGGCTTTAAGGATAGCTTTGCAGAATAAAATGACACTTTATGTGTGTGTGTGTGTGTGTGTGTGTGTGTTTTTTTTTGTTGTTTTTTTGTCTTGTATTGTAGTCAACAAGAGACTTGGCTCAGATCAGCGACCTGCAGGCTCAGCTGGAGGAAACCACAAAGGAGAAGCAGGAGATTCAAGATAAGGTACAGCAACATGACTTGAACGAATGGAATCACAGATAGCTCGGATCAAACAGCAAACGTCACGCTCGGGGTCTCGGTGGCAGCGCAGGCTTTCTGATAGCCCTAAAGAGCTTAGATCTTCTCAGATCCTTATCTAAATCTAGTTCAGTGATTAGCTGCTCTCTGGATGGCTTTGCTTCCGTTAATGGCAGCAAACTGGGAGCTCGACAATCCTTTACGTTTTTCTGATGCAAAGCTCCTAATTAAAGGACGCGCGCGCGCCGGGTGCACAGAAGGAGCTTACGAGTGATAGCGGCTCTCCAAGGCTGTCGAAATTGCTTTGGGTTAAGAGCTTAAGAGCAGATTGTATTAAATAAGCAAACTCAAAATGTACAGATTTGTTCGTGGTTATTGACTCTCGCTTTCCATTTCTCAGTCGCTGTTTTGGACTCAAACGCTTTTGGCATAAGCTGATTTGAAAGAAAACACTAGAAAATGCATGCGAGTCAGAAATCTGGAATAGAATCGGACAAAACACAGATGATTAAAAAAATATATATATATGTTATACATATAATGCAAAAAACGTGTGTCCCAAGGAAGCTACTTCTATGTTGCTTCCTTAAGAAATTCAAGTTGCTAACTTCAGAGGTTTTTGAGAGTTGATTTTATACAGTATGTGCCCCAAAAATGGCCATTTTTCAGCATTATACTGTCTCGCTTCAAACAACAATCATTTCTAATGCGAATTATTCATATTTCTTTATAAGAAATGTATTGATACTGAAATTGGTGTAAGCTTCTAGAAGCATATAATCTGTTAAAAATGTTGCATAAATTAAAGCATTCTGTGCAAAATGAAGGATTTTTTTTCTCCAAAAGAATCTGTAGTGTCCGTAACCATGTCAAATTCATGTTGCAATATCTTAACAATTTAGCATTTTACTGTTGAATAATACACTTTTCAGGTTTATGTCTTTTGGCCAAGTTTCATCTGAATGACAATTAAGATTAAAAAGGTTACGGACACTACACCTAGGTGAGACACATTTTAGCACCAATATCATGTTTTGGCCAAATAGAAATATTATAATATATATATATATATATATATTTAATAATAATTTGTAACAGACACCTGAAGCAGAGAAATTGTGTCGTTCGAATGCTGCTCTCAATGTGAAGATGGGCTTCAAAAGTGCTCGTGCTCTACTGGTGCCATGTGATGTAGGCAGTCAAGTTAAATGTCAACAGTGGTACTGATGACCTCAGTCGAAAAACCGTGGTCAGGTAATGCATGACTCTGCAGAGTTTAAGCAGTGACGCATCGCAGAAAGCGAAAGGCACAGGATTAAGCACTCAGAGGTTGGCGCTGCGCATTTATCACATTTATCATCTGCATCCAAATTGGGTGAAAATATGAAGGAAAAACCAACACAGTGGTTTTGTAGAATGTTGCCGAAGCATTTATATTCTGATTAATGGGGGGTGAGGTCACCCTGGAATAGACCACGCCCATCAGAATGCCATATTCATCATAGGATGAAGGTAATCAGCCAGAATAACTTGATTTTGAGAGACCCTGCAAGCAAAATCAAATAAATACCGTAATAGAGGACTAAGAGTCACATCCATGGCTGTACATCGTCAATGGTTTAGATACTGAAACGGCACAACTAATGATTTATACATAATTTAAGCACATAAATCAGGACAAAATGGACAGTTAACATTCCAATGCCTGGTTCAAAGTCAACAACTGTCCCAACAATGCTGTTTTTTATTTTCATTCCAGAAAAACACAAAACACTCGGCTTAAGATATGATGTAAAGATGTAAAAAAACACCCACTGGGATATCCCCTTAAGATATGATAAGTTCGGAAAAGATCACTAGATTAAAATAAGCACCATAGATATTTGCGAAAGCAAAGTGAATGTGTGTGTGGCTGATGACCCTTGAAATGAAGAGCACGTTGTTTTTCCACACAGATCCAGTCTTTGCAGAGCCAACTGGAGTTCCAGGAACAGTCAATGGTAGAGAAGTCTCTGGTCAGCAGGCAAGAAGCCAAGATCCGCGAGCTGGAGACCAAGCTGGAGTACGAGCGCACCCAGATCAAACGCCTGGAGGTGAGAGAGCGAGGGATGGAGAACGTGCGTGGGCGGACGGGTTGGTAGGCCATCCTAAAGTCATGGAGCGGGCGGCTGAGTGAAATAAATCAGCCCCTTTTACAGGAGCGCACTCAAACCGTAGCCTTTTATTCAATAGCATGCACGTCAAACTTCTAGTGTCTTCTAAGACGAACTCTTAGATTTTGTGAATAAGGAATATTTATTATAGTGTATGTTACAGAATGTAAGTATATTACAATAATAGACTATTAGACTTTCTCCTCATTCTACCTTTAGATTAATATATTCCTCCATCCACTGTTTATCTGTAATACACAATGCTGCATGTCTCCTTCATACGCCTTTCATGTGCAGGCTCTTGTGACACGGCTGAAGGAGAACCTGGAGAAGATGACTGAGGAGAGGGACCAGCGCTCAGCCGGCGAGAACCGCGAGAAAGAGCAGAACAAGCGCATGCAGAGGCAGATCCGCGACATCAAGGAGGAGATGACCGAGCTGGCCAAGAAGGAAACTGAGGCCAGTCGCAAAAAGCATGAACTGGTAAGCGAAAAAAAACAAAAAAACAGGAGTTTTGTCAAATTTTATACATTTGTAAGCTTGAACCTTTATGGGAATAAGGAGAAACAAACGTCTTTGGACATAGTGTAGTTGTGGCCTCTAGTGCTTTACTACAGTAAGTGTGGTGCAAAAAACAAAAAACATTATTAGCTCTTCAGCTATATATACTGAAATTGTGACTAACATCAGGAAATGGACATCGAGAGCCTGGAAGCAGCCAATCAGAGCCTGCAGGCCGACCTCAAGCTGGCCTTTAAGAGGATCGGCGATCTGCAAGCTGCCATCGAGGACGAGATGGAGAGCGACGACAACGATGACCTCATCAATAGGTACGTGTCCCGCTACAGCTCTCACATTAACGTAGTACTGAACATATTTTATCACCTGATGTCATTATATTCAACCGAGTTTCTGTATAATCTTTAATATTTCTCCTCCTTTTTTATTGCGAGACCAGCCCGGTGTAATGGCGTCCCTGGAGCATGCTACTTGTTTGCAGAGGTGGAAAATAATGAATTACATTTACTCGCGTTACTGTAATTGAGTAGATTTTTTGTGTACTTCTACTTTTTAAAGTAGTTTTTAA
>JAQMYK010000009.1:4886175-4897813 GCA_030014345.1 Clarias buthupogon
ACTGTCGCCCTCGGCTTGCTCACCAGGGACAATCTGATCATTTTGATTCATACACAATTCACATTCCATACAAACTTCAATAATTCTTTTTATTGTGTAAAGCTACTTTGGGACAATGACAATTGTTAAAAGCGCTATACAAATAAAATTGAATTGAATTGAACGTAGTTACCCCAACAAACTGGTAATGAATTTTTGCGTTAGTAATTGAATCCTTTAAGAGTCTCCATAAGGACAAACAAAGAACCAGTAGGATTTCTACATTTTCTCGAAGGTGCACAGGTTCCCATGTGTATATGTGTGTGTGATGAGCCTGATAAAAACACGGGGGCATTTTGACTGGCATGAATAATCACTCGGCTCGCATTGAAAGCATGCAGCATTATTTCAACCAGCAGACGAAACTCCAAAATAGCACCACGAACTCTAGCTGAAGTTCACCTCGTCAGAGGGAGAGTGGACGCAAACTGACAGGAAGACACATTTCAAGACACCGGTGTCATCCTCAGCTGACAGGAAGGGTGCTGTTATTAAGGAGAGACGAGGTGTGTGTGCGGACTTTAGGAAGGAAAATAACACACCACAGGTAACACGAGATTAATGGAGCTTATACAGTATCATCACACCCTCATTTAGATACGAATCATATCAGTAATAATAACGGAAATAATTGGAGGATTTCATGCCGGCGTGTTTTCAGGTCAGGACGTGATATTTTCGGTTTGGCTCGGTGTTGTTGTGGGGCGCAGGTGGACGGTGGTAATATGAGGGTCAGTCCTGTGGTGAACCCAATACAAGGTGGAATTCTCTAGTGAATGCGCTCATATTGTATCTGCTCCACTTGAGTCACTGCCGAGGAGAGGGCATGACAGAACAACTTCGCTCAATTTCTAAATAACTGAGAGTGAAGTCCGCCTATACATTTCCACCGCTGACCTTTCCTAAAGGGTCAAACGTATTCGTACGTGATATGAGCATGCAGCCAGGATGTATTGTAGTTAAAACCCGCGATGGTGTTAGCGTTGTTTTATAAATACCCTTTGGGAAAGTAAGATAATCGAGGAATCAATCAAAAGTGCAAAAGAAAGAAAAATAAATAAATAACGTTCTAACGAGCTAAGGTAAAATAGGTTCGTCTGCGCCGTTCGCCGGAGCGAGGTGCAAATTTTGGGCTGGAAGTAATAGCGTTCAATTCCCTCGTTCTGCCAGATGGTGAGCGCAGCCAGAATGACTTCATCAGGACACGTCGAGCAATCCATCCAGCATTACGAATGGAAATGTATTGAGAGAGAGAGGGAGCGGAGAGAAGAGAGGGAGATTTAATAGAGCTCGATGAGGCCATGATGTGAGCTTATTGAGACAAATAAGGCTGGCGGCTAAGGAAGGACATGAGGCCTGGAACAAGGAGGCTGTGGAGCAAAGAGGACACACACACACACACACACACACGTTTCCCATTCTGCTACATATTTACCCTCTTTTTTGAAAATCTTCCATTTTATGCAAAAATAAATAAATAAATAAATAAATGTGTCCATGTCTCAGAGATTGTGATGCCATTTTGTGTCTCGCTCGCAAATACACATCTAATCCGAAAGGTGAACAACATTCTACATATGAAGTGTGGATGTGCCCTTGAACGAGCTTGTTTCACATTAATAAATCCCAGCACAGCGCTCGTGCCTGCCCCTGTGCAGTACTATGAGAGACACTTCACTTTCACATACAATAATTCAAATTCCTCAGAAGTAGTTCATCTTCGAATTATCCTTTTCCAAGCATCATCTGTTAAAAAAAAAAAATTTACGTTATGCTTTTGTAACTGTTTCATAACCCTGCTGCAGTACGTACATGTCACCATCTTCTGTAACATTCCAAACATTTCAACAGGAAGTTGCAGGATTGTAATTTCCTGAAGGCCATAAGAGAAAGGAAAAAATGCATTCTTTCATACCTTTATAGGTCTTTATTTTTAACAATACTCTAATATTGACTGATGATGCGTGGTTTAGCGGTTAGCATTGTGGCCTTGCACCTCCAGTATCCAGTAAATCGGTTCTTTGTGCATGAAGTTTGCATGTTCTCCCCAGATTTGGTGGGTTTCGTCCTGGTTCCCAGGTTTCCTCCCACATTGGCTGGATTGTGTGAATGAGTGTGTGGTGTGGGCATGTGTGCCCTGCAATAGATTGCACCCTGCTCAGTGTGTACCCCGCCTTGTGCCCAAAGTTTCCCAGGATATGCTCCAGGATTCCCGGGATCCTATACAGGATAAGCGGTATAGAAGATGAACAAATGATTAAATATTGACTGGTGAGGTCACTTTAACCACATAATCATTGTTACACAAGGTATAGGCTGGAAGTAAGCTATTAATTAAAAGTAAATCATTAGAACGTTCTTAATGCGCTCGTGTCATTAGCTGTTTAACCACTCTTTGTGTATTTGCTAATTCGTCTTTGTTGCATTACTTTGTGTGTGTTGAAACCCTACTTATTTAGTAACCATGCTAAATAAGCTCAGCATTTAAAACACACACACAAAGTTGGCAGTATCATTTCTCAATAATGTCATTTTTCTAACACCGACTTTAATTCTTCTGAATTCTTTATTCACTCGATAAAACACTGCCTCTCCATTAAGCTTAAGTGTTTGTTAACCTCCCTTATGGGAACTCGTGAACCTTAATTGTGCACTAAATGAATTTCCAGCTGTCTGTTCAAACAATACGATCTCCCAGCTATGCCGCCGATGATAACTTCATTAAGCTACCTTCAACCAGCGGTCATTTCATTTCACGCCACTGATTTTCATTACCCCGAGAAAGAATTCCCTCTTTAACAACACTAAGACCCAACAGAGCTGATCACGGTTAGCAGGTTATGTTTGCAGAGAGTCTAATAACGGAAAGGAGACCGAGAGCAGGTAATGGACCAGAAACCCATAGTGATGGTGGTGTACGTACAGGGCCGCTTGCCGGCATAAGGGAGTTAGTTTTTCAAGCTTATTTATGGCACTGACAAACAAAGATCATGTTTATTAACATTCATTCGTTCATCCTTAGTGATCGCCAGGTCAGCGATGTGGTGCATTAGATCAGGCTGGTAGTTTGGGTATATTTTGGAAAATAAAACCTCCCAGAAAATTCAGCGATCTGTCAATAATTAAAATTATAACTATAAACGAAGCATTAAAAAAAAAGCAGCACATTTACGCAGCTATATACCAGAATGATGTAGCTGAGGTTGGGAACTGACAAAGGTGCCATCTGGGGTTTATTTCAGTGTTTTCCAGTGGCACTGCGGTAGCACTAATGTCTGCACACTTCTCTTCACACTGATGTTAGTGGTGGTGGTGATTACAATGGTGATACACCATTGATAGCAACTCAATTTTAATCGCCATCACCATCAGCTTTCACCTTTCTCATAACAAAATAATCACCACCATCATAACCTTCTTTAGCATAATTTATCACCACCATCATAATGGTGGTTATCGTAACAATCAGCTGTAATAACCACTATTGTGATAGTGCTGAGGAATCATGATAAAGATGGTGATGACAATGTTGATGGTCAGTACAATGATGATGAAGGTGGAGATGGTAATGATGAAAGTGGTGATGATGGTTTTGATATGAGAATGGTAGTGGTGACAGTGAATAAAATGATTATGATGCTGGTTATGGTGATTAAAATGGTGTTTATGATGAAATGATGGTGGTGATGCTGATGGTGATTATGATATGATTGTGATTATGGTGTGGATAGCGATGATAGTAAAAGCAATGTGAAGTAAGTTGAGGATAGTTAGGATGGTGGGGTTGATACTGATGCCACTTTAGTGATGACGGTGATGGTAATGATGGTGATTTAGTTGATGGTGATCATTCTTATGATGGTGATGATGTTGACGATGGTAAGATTGTGATTATGGAGTGGATAGTGATGATGGTGAAAGTAACAATGGTGATTATGGTGATGTTAGTAGTTATGATGATGAGGATTATAATAATACCACAGTGGTGGTGGTGGTGATTATGGTTATGAAGTTGATATGATGATGAGGATGTGGTGACGCTGATGGTGTTTGTGATATGATTGTGATTATGATGTTGATAGTGATGATAATTAAAGTAATGATGTGAGAACGGTGATTATGGTGATGTTGATAGTATTGATGGTGAGGATAATGATAACATGGTGGTGCCAGTGATCATGCTAATGATGGTGTGACCCTGGTGGTGATTAAGACATGATTGTGATTATGGTGTGGACAGTGAAGATGTTGACATTAACGATGGTGAATATGGTGATGATATTGATGGTGAAAGTAGTGATGGTGGTTATGTTGACGGTGAGGACGATGATAATGATGAGGGTCTTGATGGTGATTATGGTTATGATAGTGATCATGGTGTTGATAGTGAATGATGGTGAAAGTAACAATAGTGATTATGTTTAGATAATGATGATGGTGAGGATGATAATGATACCATAGTAATGATGACGGTTACGATAGTGACGGAAATGATGGCACCGGAGATGATGGCAGGGATGCTGGTAGTGGTGATGATGGGAACACTGGGTATGAGATGGGAATACACAAACTTTCATGGGACACCATGAAATATATCTCAGGGCAACACACTTATTCATACCTAGAGGAAATTACTGTGATGGTTTTTTTTTGGGGGGGGGGGGGGGGGGGGGATTTTGGAGGAAACCGGAGATCATGCACAGGCAGTGAGTAACCCGTGGTGCGTGGGAGGCTCTCATCCCAACACCTCGACTTCTGAATTAACAGCTCTGGTGTTAAAGTAACTCCCACAGTCTGTGTGGCATCAACTCCGCGGCGTTGCCGCGCTCACGTGCCGAACACCGCGCTAAGTCACGCGCTCATGTCCGCCACACTTCCCACACGTAGGAAGGCGACAGCGATCAGAGAGAGGGGGGGGGGGGGCGCGGGGGAGTGAGAGAGGGAGCGCGCGCGCGATCGCGCACGTGACGCCTCGCGCTCCATAAATAGCCGTTTTGTTTTTTTTTTCTTTTTTCCCGCTCGTCTTTGGAAAGTTGCTGAAGTGGCCGCGGCGGCGCGCGAGGAGCTGTCCAGGGTGCTGATCATTCGCGGGCGAGACGAGGAGCGAGCCGCGGTGCTGAATCGACACAAGCGCGCGCGCGCTTGCTTGCTTGTTGAAAGAGAACGCACGCTCTCCCTGTCTGTGTGTATCAGCGCTGAATCCGCTGCACAATCCGCTGCGATTCTCCTGGATCCTGAATCCGCGTCACTTCGCGTTATTTCAAAGGACGTTTTGCTTTTGCTTTTTGTTTGTGTCTCTTTTTTCCCCGCCTCTGGAGGACATTACACGACGAGGATCAAAGGATGCGCTTCAGTCCAGCGGTCATGCCCGGGAGAAGTGCTGGCCGGTCCCCTGCGCTCATCATCATCATCATCTTCATCATCATCATCATCGTCGCCGCTTCACTGGCGAGCGCGCGAGACCAAGGTAGGGAAAGACCCCGTTGTCGAGATCTTACCTGTTTTACCCAGGTGCACTCAGCGCGTGCACGCACGTGGAACTTTTCCTTTCATGTACTGTAGAACAGTGTGCATTGGCAGGCAGGAGAAAGTTAGGAATGAAGCTGCACACTTTTACAAAATATTACAAACTTGATGTTTTGCTCCTTAAATAATAATAATAATAATAATAATAATAATAATAATAATAAGACAGATCTAAAAAAAAAAAATTATAATAATAACAATCAATAACACACTGATTGTGATGCTAAAACTGTGATATTTCTTCATTGCACAGTGACAAGGGATTGTGCAAGAGTAGACAAATCTCCAAAGAGTTTTTCTGCTAACCCCCCGGCGAGAACGCATTTCGGTCACGTGACACCAGAGCTCAGGATGAGACCTTAATCCTCCTGACCTGCTCCAGATTACACAACCTGAAAATCTCTCTAATATACTCCATCCCAAATACACCCTACCTCTAGTGCGCTCCATGTCCGCTTAGACATGATTTAGGCAAACACTACAGCCTAAAGAGATTGCTTTTAAATAAAATAAAATAAACAACCTCCTGGGACGTATCAGAATCTGAGCATGCACAGGCACTCAGTAAAAACAATCCCCTGGTGCTTTATTAACAGCTACAGGATTGAAATCAGCCTCAGAGGCTTCATTTGTGTCCAGATGGATGTCTTTTTAAAATAATTAGGGGAAAAAAAGTTTATTTAGTAGATTTATGCTTTTGTATTAATGATCTGATTAAAACATAACTTAATGCATTTTCTGAGTAAAAATAAAATCACAAATGAGTGATCACGTGATCTAAATTTAATATGTTCAGGGCCATGATTTGAAGTGGGAGTCAGATGAGCTGCTGAACATGACTTCAAACATCATTATGATCGGCGTGTGCAAACAGAAATGCACGAAATAAAGCGAGGACACATAATGAGCACTTGGTGGTTGGGTTACATTTTTAAATAAAAAAATAAATAAATAAATAAATATAAATAAATAAATATCAAGGCTTGTTTACACCTTGAAGCCTTTTTTTTGTAAACATGAATGAAGTGTTTTAACTCTAATAATCCTCACCTACATGGAGTGGCCTACACTCTATCTTGAAAACAAACAAATATAATTATGATATACCTGTATCAACTGACATTTATTCACAACTATATTATTTTTAACAATCTGCTTAATACTGCAATTCTTTATTTTTTATTTTTTCATTGCAATAAGCATGTACTCGAGGAGTGTTGGTGAAAATCTGTTTGAACACTCGCAGCATGAATTTTTGTAATAACTGGATACTTAGATGAATTCTTTTTCTCTTCTTCAAACTGCGCTATACTAATATAAGTGCAAATTTGTCTAAATTACAGACATTTACACGAGGCGAACCCTCGGTTGCCAAATGCACACCTCTGCCAGATGCAGCGTTCTGCACATTTTTGCCAGAAGCTCTTACACTTTTGCTGAAGTGAGCGAATATAAATTCAACTTCTGTTGCACTGTCTGAGGCACATGCCAAGTTTTTGACAAAGAAATTAACTACAGTGTTAAAAAGGGAGAAAGTTTGTATTTATTTATTTATTTATTTTAAAGACTAATTGTAAGGTGATATCATCTAAACAGAGTTATTATTACTTAAGCTTTCTTTCTTTTTATTAATTGTTTTGTTTAAGTACACTTTAATAATTTTACACCTCATGCTCAGAGTTTGTGACCTACTTTACACACTGCCATAACGATCTCTGACGTTTTGAGATATCGTATGGTCCCTGAAAGACAAGAACATCATCTGTTACTTCTCGACTCGACAGCGCGCAGAGGATGAGGGATGAAGATGAAAGTGTAGCGTGAGCGCTGTACAGGTCTGAAAGCATCTCAAGAGGACCACAAGTAAAACACCGTTACCATGGGCGATATTAAAACCTGCCCACACATACAGTACAGTATATACCACAGTGCTCTCGAGGTGGCCATCCTGGTCAGTGATTAATATTCCATAACAGAGTTTATAGAAAGGTCTTAATATTTCTATAATAATAAGAACGTACATGAAGACTTCAACAGCTGACCTTTTCACAAAAGTATAGCAATTCATAATCATTAATACAGCGAAAAATCTTCATTTTTTTTTCCTGTATGGAGATTTTAAACATGTCTAGATGGAGTCTCGATGGCTTTGAAATAAGACATTTTCTGCCACTGTAGGTCTTCTCAGTAACAAGAATGCAAAAACAGAAAGAAACTTTTTTTTTTGTAGAATTATGATTAAAAAAAGCAAATGGACAAATCTGTATAGCTGCTAAAATGTAAGTAAGAAACAGTCTCACAGATGTTCCAGTACATTCCACTGAAATATTTCTGAATGTAAACACACAAAGAATGACATCACACTTTTATAAATATAAAATAAGCTAGGGATGGGAATCATCAGGCCGTCCTATTCAATATCACGATACCAAGGACAGGATTAGATAACAAGGCAATTGTTGAAAAAATTCTAACCACCTCAAATGCACACACAAATAAATTCATAGGTTTTTCTTTTTTTTTTTTTTTATTGATTTTGGAGTCAGTTTGAATTGCCACATGAAAGAATTGCGATACATAACTGAAGCGATTTTTCCGCACATTGCTGTTGAATAAGAGGAATAAAACACTTTGGTTCGATACCTGCCTCAGGTCTGTTCACGTGAAGTATACATTTTCTCCCAGTGCTTGGTGGGTACTGCGGATTGGACTTAATTGGCAACCCCCCCCAAAAAAATCCAGGCCCCTGTGACCCTGTACAGGATAAGTGGTATAGAAGATAAATAAATGAATGAATTTTTCTGGTTTATTTGAAACATAAACAAACTAGTAGCTTAATTTAAACTCTGCTAAAGCCACTCATGTTGATGTTAATAAATGTTTAAAAGGAAATTTTAACTCCTGTTTAGTAGGCTTTTTTGTTGCATCCTGTTGCCTCTTGATCTTCATACACACCATTAGTCTCAACTACAATATTATTATTATTAATAATAATAACAATAATAATAAAATGAGCAAAAAAAAAACACTCTCTGACCAAAAAGCTGATTCGGTTTGTATTCATTTAGCGCTTCACAGTCCATCAGCACTGAGTTCTATTAACAGATTGCCGGAATTGTTCCACATGTCATTATCTCACTTGCATCCGTGCTGTCGCTCAGAGGGGGCGAAGGCGTGCGTCGGACCGGGGCAGAGATAGCAAACTGCGCTCACGGCCCTGAATATCTCATTCAGGAGAAGGGCTCGGGAAAGTGCTCGACACCTGTTTTTTTGGATTACCGGTGATTAACTTCATCAAGGGCTATTCAGCAGCTGAGCAGTGTCGTAATTAGCCTTGCTTTCCTTTAGCTTGTCGCTTGTAAATGAGAGCAATCATGGCAGAATGCCCTTATTTGTGCCGGTCCCGGCGTCAGGCGGAAGCTTTCCGCGTAGAGTAAAGAGGCCAGCTGAGTCCCTTTCCCCTTCGCTGTCACGACACCGGTGCTGCAGTGGTGTTCTCGCCGTGCTTTACTGTAATTCTGCTGCTCTTAGGATGAAGTGTCCCCTCAATGCCGGGGGAAGTATCATCGAGCTCAGAGGCTTTTCTGCTCAATACGCTGTTTTTATTTCTAATTCCACTTATGAGACCGTAATGTTATTTGTTTGGATGAAATCACCTTATCATGAAAGAGGTAGGTGCTGAAGTTCTCTAGTAGCACTTCTGTACGTGATCCATATACTGTATATGATGGGTGTTCAAGTCAAACCGGGACTTATGATTGTGCAGAATAACAGAACACAGTTATGAGAGTAAAATTTCCCTTTTATTCCTCTATATAATCCCCTGCTACACCAATGCACTTATCCCAGTGTCTCACTAGTGCTAGGTAGAGCGTTTTCTCAGTACTCCAGAGACACGATAGGACTGCCCCCTTCACGTGAGGTCAGGGGGAATGTGGCAATAACTCCTAGCTCCCAGAGTTTCTGCAACGTGCGCACGCCCATCACAGGCACACGCAGTGAGAAATGTTTTCAACATAACTTGAAATTAACCTAATTAGTAATCTGATTACTTTTTACATGTAATAATCAGTAACATAATCAAATTACAATTTTAAAGTAGTAATTATTCATTTGTAGTAGATGACTTTTTTGAGTAACTTCCCCAACACTGCTCATAACTGTGTTCTGTATAATAAAAAAGTCCCGGTTTGACTTGAACGCCCTACGTCTGAGACAATTCAAAGCCGTTAATAGCAATTCCCAACTCACTCGTCTTACACCAGCTACCGACAAGCCACCTAAGGTTAGAACATGCTGACATGAGCATCACTTTGATGAACCTCACTGATGTCCACAATTCGTTTGTGTCCCTGTGATTGACAGGGGAGAGAAACTCTTTTTTTTGTGATGGGGCGAACACTTTTGTGTTTCGCCACTCAGGACCGTTTAGGATTTGAATGTCAATTCAGCTTGTCATTTCATTTTAAAACAGTTTACAGTGTCAGGTTGAATTTAAAACAGTCTAATTAAAAAATGGCGGTCATTAGATTTTAGTCGGCTCATGATAATCCATCCTTCAGCGACTGATGCAAGCTGGTCTTGTTTCTAGACCAGTGAAGAGTTTTAAGAATTCCACATACACGTTTAACATCAACAATCCTGCACATAACACCTTCCTCTAAATTCCAACTTTCTGGATCGGACTGTAACTTGTATAAGATTATACACAGTATAGAGTCCATTTACAATAAATTACTTGTTTTTTTTTATTATTGTTATTTATTTACTTAGCAAGTGTATTCTCAACATAACATTACGACACTATCTGGGCAGCTTGCAGGAGTGTGAGAGAGTGTGAGAATGACAATCTCGCTCTCCTCTCAAGCCTGATGCTCTTCTTTCCAAATCACAACGAGCACTCCCTTTCCCTGGTCGTGTTTCTGAAAGGTCACTGGCTAATGGGGTCAAAGCCGGATTTGATTGATCTCTAAGAGCAGCGGGTAAAAAAAAAAAGTATAAATCCAGGTAACACATGACATTCGAGGTAAATGCCTCAGCTCTTGTAAAGCTGAGAAGAGAAAAGAATGGCTTTTACAACGTGCAAAAGGATTTTGCTGATGTGTTTATAAAAACAGTGTAAACATGCGAAGGTGAGTCAATAATTATCCGCACTATGCTGTAGAATTAGTTTTAATTAACTTTTAGAAAAGACAAATACACCATTTTTCGACATAATCCCCTTGCTTTTCAATATACTGTGTCCATCCCCACTTACAGACAGAAAATATATTTCTCTATATATTAACTGTCAATATATGAATGATTTAGTGTTCTGATCTAATTATATTCACAATATATGGAATAATATATTGTATCATTATATTACAATCATTTAAAAAAATACATAAGAAATTGCCGCTTTTCATATATTGAGAAATATATTTAAATATATCTTAATGTATGTAATTTTATATTTAACAATATACTTCATAATATATTGAATTTGATTAAATATATCTATTTCTTTATACTATGCTTATGCAATATGCTTATGGCTCATTTGCTTATAGAGCCATATACAAGACCATAATGAGATTAAAGCCAGATATAAATGAGATGCATGAAACACATGAGAAATATTATAGTTTTATTGAACATATTAAAAATCCTCAATTAACAGCATACAGTGATGAGCCACAACAAACTCCACCTGAGACCAGTCCATACTGACCTCTGTCCAATACACAACATTAAAACCAGCAGGTTAACAATATTAAAAATATTACAGTTTACTATTACCACTAATTTTTAAATCAAGCCCATGCATAAAAATAAATATATAAATGAAGTAAACGTAAATGTGCAAACTACAATATACAGTTTTCATTGTGTAATGAATTTTCAATTTCCACAATGAATCATTTAGTGTCATACACAAGACACTAAATGATAAAAAAAATTAGGGATGCGACGATACCACTTTTTTGGAAAACGAGTACAAGTACGAGTACTTTCATTTCAGTACTCGCCGATACCGATACCGAGTACTTAATAAAAACATGATTTAAATTTACAGAAACAGACGCGGAAT
>JAQMYK010000009.1:4898994-4909646 GCA_030014345.1 Clarias buthupogon
TTCAGCTACTCTCTTCCCAACTTTCTGAAGGTTGAGAGGTGAGCGTGAGCTTGCACATGGGCTGGTGCTGACCTGACTGATGATGTGGTGCTGATGGAGACTCCGGAACATTCTCCGGCATTCTTGGTCGCCTGAGGCGGCATGCTTCTCAAAAGAACCCATTTAAAGTAAAATGTATATAATTACCAAGATAACCTTTTCACAAACAAACATATTGGTCATTATTTATAGAATATAATTAACTGAGGTCTCTAAAGTTACATGTTCTGGTAACTACTGTTAAACACTGAACAGTCTATAATAAAACTACTGGTTTTCAAAAACTTAATATGTCAAACCACACTGGTTAACTTAGGACATGCATAATAATAATAATAATAATAATAATAATAATAATACAGTAGCCAGCTGACTGATTTTCATCTTTAAAAACAAACAAATAAAAAATTTAAAACTTTCAACCTCACTAGTGTTAGTTACCTAGATATGCTAATCCACATGCTAAACCACCCACAGGTAGCATTTGAATTCCTTTTGCAATTTAAGAACCAACATAAGCTGTGTAATTTAAACTATACGACATGTTTTTTTGGTTTAAACGTTTAACATTTTTATTTATCTATTTATTTATTTTTACATTTTATGGTTTTTATTACATTCTGACTCCTCGTCAATAACAACTACGCACTTAATTTGAAATTCGGCGCAAAAAGTAAAAACCCACCTTCACTGGTCCCTTTATCTTCTTCTAGGTTTTCTTCTTCATTTTTATCCGCTGCAGCCAAAGTAGGTGGTGCGCTACCGCCACCTAAAGGTCTGGATGAATGGTGGATAAAGTGTTTTGCACATTTCTCTAACACACTGGACACACAAGCATTGCAGGCTTAGAGCATGTGTGGGAGAAATTGTGGGAAAATTATTAGCCTAGTCTTTTATTAGTCTTTATTAGAATCTATATGTACTGTAGGCTTAATTGCGGGGACCATGAGAAAATGTTGAACATTCAGTCATGAATGTATAATCATAAATAGGTTTGGCCTTAAATGATAGGGTAAGTGTAACACAAACATTATCTCGTGGCTTCACTTCTTGATAAAAATATTCTGTATATTGTATTTATTTCTTTATTGGTAATAACATTTGTACAGAATGTAAAGTAAGTTTGCCGAATAGCCAGTTTAATTTTAATAAATTCAATATTATTTAATAAATAAGTTTCAATAATGTGTCAATAAAACAATTATAAGTATAAATATAATGGTTTTTGTCTGCATTGCAATAAACATGTCCATACATGGTCCATTCATATATTTCAATATATTAATAAATATAAGCACTAGTTTCCTACTGTATATATGGAAATGTATTGTTTAATATATTACATCATATTTTACAATATATTGCCGTGTATTTTTTTCATAAGGGCCGTCAACAAGCTTTTCTGTATTCAGTCATTAAAAAACATTTTAATCTGAGCTGCGAATGCGCCGCTGTCTTCAGTTCTTCATCAGAAGTGTGCAGACATGCATCGAGATCACGACGCCCTCGGATATCAGTCCTCTGTATTTAATCCGAAGTTTAGTCTTCAGCTCTTCAATAAGCATCTCACTGTAACAAGCACTGTTGGTTGTTGAACCTTGGTCCTGATCGTGTTCCAATACTTCTGACCCTTGAGAATCTCAGAAAACTGTAAGCGTTAATGAATTTCATAGCTGATGGTTGACATTTTAACTTTTTCTCGGTCGTTGATTGAGGATGTTTCCATTCCATACTCTGCCGTTTACTCTCAGGCTCGTAGTGATGAACCCGTGTCTCGTCACCAGTCACGATTCTCTTTAAGAAACTTTCACCTTCAACTCGGAGTATCACTCCATATTTTGTCTGCAGATATCCAAACGCTTCTGTTTTTGTTCTTCCATGAGTTGTTTCGGCACCAGGTACACCATCAGACCACAAAAAAAACGAGTCCCTGTACGCTGCTCTTCTTTCATGCAAATCACAAGTCAGGGGTCGATATTTGCTCGAGTTACAAATGAACTGATGTAATACATTCACACCTGCACAGCAGTGACTGGGGAGACAGTATCCTTCAACGGAAAGCGCTGACCAAGAGAAAAGACCAAAAGAAGTTTTAATATAACCGGAGCGCGGATCATTTTTGACTCACCCTTGTATTAATATTCATGTGCCTGAGAAAACCATTACTATTTAAACTATTAAAAACTGCAGCCTTTTTTAAACAGAAATTGGTCCGTTATTGGCACATATCTGAGGCATTAATCAAGTTCTAGCATTTGTCTTTATAGATTCCAGGTCCACAGAAAGACACCTCACATACCTCTACATTTATAACCTACTGGGGAAATTCTGCATCAGTGCCAAATCCTAAAAAGTTAAAGTTGTTTCTCTCATTCTAACATTAGTGCGAAAATGAAGGTTGACTAAATTATTTTCTTAGTGACATGATGGTACACTTAAGAATGAGTCCATCAGAGGGACAACCCATGTTAGATGTTTTAGAGATAAAGTCAGAGAGGCCAGATTGAGGTGGTTTGGACATGTCCAGAGCAGAGATTAGATGGTGAGGTTGGACCTTGGAAGGTCTAGAGGAAGACCAAAGAGGAGATTAATGAATGTAGTGAGAGAGGACATGAAGTTAGCTGGGGTGAGAGAAGAGGATGCAGAGGATAGGGTTAGATGGAGGCAATGAAGCTACTGGACAACTTGATCAAATCGAGACATTTCTTATATGGAAAAAAAAAGACAGTGTTTAAGGCATCTTTGGATAGCGGCTCTTGGTCATAACTTGCGCCAACATTTGCAGGGAGACGGCAAAGCGAGGTTTGATTGCTGCCTTAATAAAAATATTTCCACATATACAGTATATTGGGTAAAATATATTTGTTTTCTTGAAATTGAGATACCAGAATTTAATTACTGGCATAAAATCTTGGTTGTTTCCTACCGTTTCGACAATTCAATCGTCTGAAGAGTTTTCCCAGATGTTCTCCCCATGTTTGCATTCTCAGTCGTTATGGAAAGCGTAATGTAATGCCGCGGCTCTTGACAGTCACCTGTTCTTATAACTGGTCAAAACCCTGAACCGTATTTTACACGGCATAAGATGTTCCCTGGCACTAAATCGATGTTACGGACTAACGTCCTCGCTAAGGTCCTCAAAAGTTTCAAGGTGAAAGAAATGAATCCATCGAGCCACGATTGTAAATGGGTTTAACATGAACATGATGGAAGATGATTTGACGGTATGATGACTTGCAGGGATTGATAAAAAACATTAGTGAAAAAAGGAAAAGAATAGAAACGCGAAAAAAGATGCTGAAAGTGCCACGGAAGACATTTTGACCTTGAGAGGACCAGAATGACTCGACCAGATATGGCAGGGTGTGATCTGAGGACATTACTGAGGGAATGAGAGAGAGAGAGAGAGAGAGAGAGAGAGGGATGGTGGAGAGAGAAAGACATAATGCCTTTAAATGTCTCTTAATTGGCTATGTCTACTAAAGTACAAAAGATAATCACATTCATAAAAGAAGATCTACGAGATAATAAAAGACCAAGACAGGCTATAAAAGGCTGGTGTTATAAATGAGTGAGACACACACACGCACACACACACGCATACACACAAGACACTGGACGAAGAATAAGAAATGACCGCTGGGAGTAAAAACCATAATTCACAGGCGATCGTTTCACCAATTAAAGCCACTTCCTGAAAGGAGGCTGAGTGTCAGAACCGGTGAAAGAGAAAGACAGACAGCTCACACTCATATAACGTCTAATATAAACAAAGTGACATGTGACACCTTGTCTACAGAATCAAGATCGAGGCCCGGTCCGTCCCTCGGCGCCTGTTGCTTTATTGATCTCCGCGTTTCAAGGGACCAGAAGGAAGAAAGAAAAAACAAGCATGCAGCGTCTCTGTCTTTAAGAGCTGCCAGGCCGTACGCTCGCTCTGCTAATCAGGCCCGGTGTCTACTCGAGCAGCGTCTCTACGTCGATTACTAGACGAGACAGCTCTGGATTTTGGTTCTTTGGAGTCTTGTGGGCTGGATTTGGGTTTAAACATTCACAGGTAGGGTTTTCAGCTACGAGACGCACAACCGCCCGTTAAGCAATTTCCTCTAAAAAAAGGTATATATGAGCTGTAATCAACCTCATTACCTGGTGTATGTAGCGAGACGATGATGTGCAGACGGTCGGTGTGTAATTTTCAATAGCGGGGACGAAAACAGCGAACAAAAGGAGGCTAATTGAGTTAAACAGTGCGTCCATCATCCTTTGACTTTTTAACCAGCTGTCCACTGAAGCGAAGCCTCGTTCAAGTAGACGGAGAGCTACATCAAAGCCGCGTTACTCTTCTACACTCGATGCTTCAAATTTCCCCACTCACACTCGACAGCCAGTGATCAAACGCACCTTTCAGGACCAAAAAAAAAAAAACGCAAAGATAAAAGTCAAGGACGCGGCTAAAACACAGCCAGTTAGCCAGAGTGCCAGGGTAATGAAACAAAAAGACTCCTCATTGTTGATCTTCAATCAGTTTTATTCATGTCTCCAGCGTGTGCGAACTCACGCCAGTAACGGCTGGGCTTTTTAATTTTGTTTATGTCAAAGTGCATAACGAATTCACACCACAAACTGTCGCTCCAGAAAAAATAAATCATCTTCTGCGTACTTAAAACACCAATCGATGGTCCTGTAGATCAGTCACAAGTATATGAAGCCTCAATGTGAGGTCAAGGGTCACAGGGCAAAAACTCCAACTACAATGAGTTTCATTAAAAAAAATAAGGGTTTATTTAAAAACCCTACTACAGAACAATTTCGACTAGAAAACATACCCACACACACACACACACACACACAGCTGTAATTGAGATGGATAGAACAGGGAATGTTTGTTTTCCTAGCTCTCGAAGTAGTCGAGGCGGTGTAATTGGTAAGCTTGATGTTGATCGAGTGGGTTTTCAAAAAGCAGGGCCATTAATACATCTTAGGATTGCCTGAGATACTTTTCTTAGGAGCTATTTATCAGTGTAAAAACTTTTAGGTGAGAAAATAATGAAAAAAGAAAAAAAACGATGCTAAATTTGACTTATTCGCAGGATGGCTACCACGCATGTGTCGTAGTCATTCGTTCTATCCGTTGTGCACGACCAAACAATTGGGAACCAAGATGAAACTGCATCCATATAGATATATAGATATATTTACGGGAACTTCCAAAGCATACGCGATCAGTCTTGCTTTTACTGTACTTTGCAAAATCAGAAGAGATGATGATCCAAGAAGGCGTCCTGATGGTGCCACTGGTGGGGTGTGATTCAGCTCTTACCTGCATCTTGTGGAACATTTTGTCCTGGGTCTTAGGAGTGAGATGTTGGTCTGGGTATTAAGAGGTTTTTTTAGTCATACAGTAGGAATTGTTGTATTGGTCTAGATCTAGTTGGTTGAGTCTGGTTCCTGAGGAAATATGTTATTTGTCTAGAGGTGAGCTTTTGGAAGTTGTATGGTTGTCCAGGGTTTTAAATCTCAAGAGGTACTATGAACTTGGATTTGATCTCAATGAATGTGTTCTTCGTCTAATGGTTGGTCTTGGTCAAGGTCTCGGATAGTCCGGTTTTGTTGTGGTGTCCCAGCTGTATGGATTTAAGCTCTGGTTGCCTATAAATACAGTGTGTATACAGAATGTCTCATACAGTTCTCTCTAACTGGATCTGTCCTACAGTCCTCAACACATGTACAGTCCTGTGCAAAAGTCTTGAGACACTCCTTATTTATTCACATTGTATTAAATTAATTGATGCAGACTAAGTTAAAGAAAATGGATCAAATGTTATGTTAAGACAAGCTGCACATTGCCCACAGATACAATAAAAAAATTGCTTGTTTATACTGTACAACAACCTCAGCAGCGACCTCATTTCCCCTCTCGTCTGGTCCAACCACTCAGCATTCAGCATCACCAGTATACTGTACAGTACTAATCACTGGTCTGATCATCTGCACCTGTTTCTCACTGCTTCATGCTTGAATGATTCATACAGTAAGACATTGTGTGGCTTAACAAACTAAAAAAACATTCCTCCGATACTGCTCAGATAGAGGGACTGGATGTCCTTCAGGAAGCCTGGAGAACTATTCCTCATGACTACATTTAAAATAAAAGGCTCTCTGGATGCCAAATGGAAAGAAATGATGGATGGCTCAAGACACAGTAATGTATCTGTTCCAGTATTTTTGCTCAGTTGGGTGGTCTACCTGTTTAATACGTCTTAGGAAATGAATACTGACTTTCTGATCTACTGTAGCATCTCATTCATCTTTCGATCTCAAACCCAAATTTCTTCAGGTTACGATTAAAAAAAACTATATATAAATAATAAATAAAATTAAATAGAACTGGCTATGCCGTTCCAATACTTTTGGAGCGCTTGTACGTGTGGTTTATAATGGCTCCTGGCATATCGTCCCTCCGTCGCTCAATGTGTCTAACAGTTTTAATTAAGCCCACTGGGTGGCCGGGCATGCTTTTCCAGACATGCTCGCTCATTACTGTATATATGAACACACTCAAAAAACACAAGCTGGCCGTTTTTTTTTTTTCCGCCATGCTGGGCACCTGCAGTCAAACCACCATGAAATTGGGGTATTTAGGAGAGAGATTAAGAGTTGACATTTTGACTTTTAATATGCGACATTTAAGCCTATCGACCCCCTAATCCTCCCTGACCATGTGTGACATTTCATTATTTTGTTTTTCGTGAGATTGCCTCTTGCCTCAGACGTACACTCGCAAGCGGAATTTTAAAAGTTGACGCTTCTCGGTTTGACCTTCAAGATCGTCGTATATATCTCATTCTTTCTCATAGCATTATATGTTTTATGCTCAAGTGCAGATTGCACAAACCTGAATAAGCATGCGGATTTTTCTTGTGGAGGGCATACGGGATGTTAAAGTGTTGTGGCACTAGCGCTGCTTCTCCCAGACAGGTAATTATTGTGCTTGGCGTATTATTATTTCTGGTGAAATTGGTTATTGTTCCAAAGACAGTACCCTTGTATCCAGTGTCAGGGTGTAGGCTGTGCTACCTAAAGCCTAGGCTTATGCTGCTTTAGTTCATCAAGAAGATATTTAGTAGAGCGATTGCTGGATAGTTTTGTAGCTTGTTTTTTATTATCTATACTTTGTCGATTAACTACATACATGTATATGTATTTTTTTAACGTATGGTCTCTATGACATAACAGTGCTTTCATAAGCAGTACTACAGTATAGCTCGTTTATTATTAATACATCTCCGTTCACATATTTATGAACTGTGATAATAGAAATGAGCCATAAAAATCCAAATTGTCTAAATTATCAGGGTAATAGATACAGTGCACTTACTGTATAAGGTATAGACAGTAGCATTTACAGTACCGTATGTATACAGCAGTGTGCAAATGTCTTGATCCCCCTTATTTCTTTATATTTAATGAAATTTGGATTTGGAAGTTTGGATTTATTTTCTATATTCTAGAACTATACTGAATTTTTTTTTTTTATAAAACTATGAAATAACACATATTGCATTAGGTAATTAAGTAACAACAACAGCAACAGTCAGTTGTTATTTTAAGACCTGAAGGTCAGCTGGTCTGGAACAGTTCTCACAAGAACAGTATTGTGTTGAGTGCATTTGCAAAACCCATCAAGCACCATGATGAAACTGACTCTCATGAAGACCTTCCCAGGAAAGCGAGACCAAAACTGACCTCTGCTGCAGAGGAGACGTTCATTTAGAGTCACCAGCCTCAGAAATCACCAATTAACAACCAGCACCTCAGATTAGAGCCGTTATGAAGGATTTACAGATCATAAGTAGCAGATATACATCTCAATATCAACTGTTCAAAAGAGATTACTGGATATTCTGGATTGTTTTACAGTGTAGAAAGAAATAAAAATTAGAAAAGACCATGAAGTTAGAAGGCGTGTCCAAACTTTTGACTGGTAGTGTACGTATATGAAAGAAATGGGAGCAAATCTTTTATTTAACAAACTGCAAAGTGCTTAAAGACACAATATAAAAATGGGTTGTTTATGTAACAACCTCAGCAGCAACCTCATTTCCCCTCTCGTCAGTTCGAACCACTAATCACCATCCTGTACTACAGTACTAATCACCATCCTGATCATCTCACATCATCTGCACCTGTTTCTCACTGGTTCATATATTAGTTAGCTATTTTTTATGCTTGAATGCTTCATAGGTGACTGTGTGGCTTAACAAACAAAAAACATTCCTCTGAAAATGCTCAGGTCCAGGAACTGGACTAAAAAATTAAAGACAAAATCTTGCCAAAAATGAGAGCCAGTAAAGTCCTTCAGGAACCCTGGAGAACTGTTCCTCAAGACTACAGAAAGTCTGGCTCCTAGGAAAATGTGCAAAATATGAACTGTATATTGAAATGAAACTTAAAGTACACTCTGTGAAATGAATAGATAAATGTTAAACCTTATACAGAGGGTCAAGGATAGCTTTCTGCATGCATCTAGCCCCATGTCTGAAAAAGAATATGTCTACTTTGAAACGTCTCCAGGGAGAGATAAAGTGAATACACACTGCACTGCACGGAGACTGGTTTGTTTCAATGTGTTGGGTGCCCTTGACTCATAGCACACCGACTCATCAAACACCTTTTGTGTTAGTGAAATATTTCCTGGGATGAGAAATGATTCATATCAAGTGATGTTCAGCAGCTCAACCTGGCATGCACTGATATATCCTGTCACCATATACACTATGTCTCACAGACACCTCCACCATCCTCAAAGTATAAAAAAGAAAAAAAGGAAGAAATATTTGTTCAGACGTGGTTAGATAAGGGATGATATCATACCTGTACAAGCCGAAATGATAAAAACAGGCTTAAAAACTGATTTGTCTTTTAGCCATTCATGTTTTAACAAAGAAACGTGTTTAAAAAAAAGTGCAGCTCATTATGCTTGTCTTTAACAAACTCTTAAGTTCACCCAAAATTCTGGTCTGTTTATTTTACTTACTGTTTTATTCCAACGTTTTGGGACATACAGTATCCTTTCCTCTTGAATAGAACGTCACGTTCAATATGTTGCCTTTTGCACTGAGTTAAGGCCATCATGCGAAAGCAGGTGGTATGTGCGAGGGTGTGTGTGAATGCGTCTGAGTCCCAGCTGTGTCTAACTCTGACTCAAGATTATATCTGAATTATGAAAAGAAGAAAGTAGATATTGACCTTTTGTAGGCACGTGACCACCCTGACATCAGTCTCAGCAGTGTACGCCGGAAACACGGCGGTTAATCAGCATTAGGCTACTGAGTATTTTCATTGTGATTTTGTTCGAGGTGTATTTTAAAGGGTAAAGAAATAACAAAGATTACCTGATGACCTACCGGATTACCTGCTGCTTGAACACACAGATATAACAGTAACCTAACTGGGTGGTTGAGGGGTAGCACTGTGGTTAAGGCATAAGACAACGGTTCACAAAGTCCCAGGTTTAAACCCCACGACTGCCTTGAGCAAGGCCCTTAACCCCCAACTGCTTAGATACAGGACATAATGAGATAAAAATGTAAGTCGCTCTGGATAAGGGCGTCTGCCAAATCCTGTAAATGGTTTTAACATTCTTACGACGTGATCACCCTAGACGGTGAACAAATACATGATTCAGGCTGGATTTGATAGCATTTGCTTTTAGCATAAAATGATGTGAAGGAAACATTAAGGTATACTGACATTTCAAGCTTTCTAATTAATACCTAATTAACTGGTAGGTGGTTGAATCCCAAATAGTGTTAAATGGAAAGCTAGGGTGCTATGTTGGGTGTACAATACTTTTTTCCACACAGCAAGTAATGCCCTCGATTAAGGGTTAGAGAGGGATTTGAGATTCGGCCTTGTGTTAGAAGCTGGTTAGGTTTGTAGCATCATGTTAGCCGTGAAACACAACACGGACGGTTGACAACATGTTGTTTAAGATGATATAACATTATTAGATTTGAAAGTGGGTTTTGGCAGTGGCTTCTGGTAATGACATCATTTTTGCCGTAAAAAAGTGGCTGTGCAAAAGGTCACCAGGACAACTGGATAATCTGAGTAGCATCAGACAGGAATGAGACACCATGCTGAGCAAATAACACTGTACAACACTGTTACATTTGACATGTGTGAGATTCATTTCCTTAGCCGCGAGCAGTTTTTGGCTGGGGACATATTTAGTCAAGCGGATCAGTATGTTTTATGTTGTATATTCGTGTCAAAGTCGTATAGTCGTGTCACTTTGTCGGACTTAAGAACAAATCAGACTTATGAACATGCTTCTGGAATGGAACCCGTTCGTAAGTTGGGGACTACCCGTACAATTGTGTGAAAAACCTTCACTTTCACCCCTTTGATTTAATCAGATGACTAAAAACAGGATTGATCTTTAGAAGTTAGGATTATGGTTAGAAGGCAGAAAACAGGAGTCTTACAGGATACATTAGAGATGCACCGATACCAATACTGGTATCAGGTATCGGCCTCGATACCACATTTTCTAAAGTACTTGTACTTGTTAAAAGTCCCCCGATACCGGGAACCGATACCACGCTCTG
>JAQMYK010000009.1:4917579-4932937 GCA_030014345.1 Clarias buthupogon
TGGAACAAGACTCCCCCCTTTTTAAAAACATTTTCCTAAAATCACCTTGCATGCACATGACTCGATTTAACACAAGTGCTTGACCAGAAGCAGAACATCCCCCCTTTTTCCCCTCTTAGGATTAAAGTTATATACACAGCACAAGCGCTGATGTTACAACCTCGCTGCCTGAAGGAGTAAAAAATCAGCAGCTACGTCATCGATCCCCGAGTCTTGAACTGATTCGGAAGCTGGTGTGCTCGTGTTATGCAGGGTTTGCTCCAGGGCCTGTAAAAGCCCTCGGTCGGGCCGCGCTGATTACCCACACAAGAGAGGCTGATGACGGAGGAGCCGAATGAAGCTGCAGCCTGATGTGCACAATAGGGCTGGTAAATTAAGCTGCCGCCACCTTACAGGTCGAGATCCACGTGTTGCAAATTGCTAGAAATATACGTACTTGGCCCGAGGCCAGAAGAATGAGAGATCAAGCGACGGGGAAGAGAGAGCTATAAATCTGCAATTTAGCACAAGGTCTTTTAACTTCAATGCAAAAAAAAAAAAAAAAGCAGCCACGTTTACTGAAGGACAGGACGCGGGTTATATCATCCTGCTTCGCATTTTACACTACGTGAAACACATAGACGGATAAATTATCCTCACCTGCTCCGTCCTTCATCCGTCACCCCCAGGGGGAGGAACGAAAAAAGAGAAAGAGCTCTTGTTCTTTCTGACCGATCATGTTCCGCAGAAAGCCCTTTATTTTTGCCTCTTTATACAGTATGTCCTTGCACACAATAAGAGTTACGCAGTGTTCCTAGTTTATGACCCTGCTTGTTGCACAATCTATTTTCTGTAATTCTCTTGTGCAATTTCAGAGCTCGATTTTGTGCTGCAAAAAAAAGTCATTTTTTCCCTTCTTTCCTTGATGTACTGAGCTCGGACTCTGCCCGCTGTCCGGCATCTCTCCAAGCGTGCCTATAGTTCTTTGTTAGACGGCGTACTGTATTCTAGGCAGAACCTCATCTTTAAAAACGGATTTAGGAATATTTGAACTACTCAACAGGGAGAGCCGACGACCCGTCCAATTAGCATTCTGAGCATTTAATATTAGAATACTGTAGATGTTTCATGCATACTGAGCTGACCTGGACAGTGTAGACTGAAAAAACAAATCAACAAACAAACAAACAAAAAAAAGCCACCTATTTATTCTTCACAGCCTCAATCGAGGAGATCCGCTGGGATCCATGGTTGTTTCCATGGTAATTCGTCTGCTAGTTCCCAGCAGGATTGGGTAAATAAATTTGAGGGAAAACTTGAAAAAAGTTAACAAGACACAGGGGGAGGCGGTTTCCACCATTAGCCGCCTCGCCGCGTGAGCCTTCCACGAGACTCTCTTTCTTTTTCCGAAAAGGAAAAATGGTTGTGATGATGAAAGACAGATAAAAGACCGCCGTCACACATGGAAGAGAGGAGCGAGCTGTCAGGATCCGCGTGTATCCGAGACGGACCGTTCTTTTTAGCAGCTTGTAGACCTTGTTGAGAAAGTCAGGCCGGAGTGCAGTCACGCTGAGATGACTTTTTTGTCTCTGAACACAGGATGAAAGAGGTCACAGCGTATTTATTCTACCGCTCTTTCGGAGACAAACCGGGTCCTTGATCTTTGGGCTTAGACTTAGGAGATCAAAGATCTTTCTCTGTCTCTCTTACGCTTACGATACCGTCATCAGGGCGAGAGAGGAGAGGACAGGAGAGGAGGTGAGAGTGATGTTTTGGGAAGCAGCCAAGGGAACGGCAGTCAGACTGGCCGGAAAATAGCTTCAGGGACGTGGCCTCTATCAAAGTCCATCAGGATCGCGTAGGTCATTTTACAATCGGGTGGCAGTTAAGTTTGGCAATTAAACCTTTTTTTTTTTTTTTTGGCGGTGAAGCTCATAAACCATTTCCGGAAAAAAAATTTTTTTACAAGTCTGTAATCGCAAGAAATTTTTCTCTTGAGGCCTTTTAGCAGATCACAAAACACAAAGCGCGGTTAAGAAGCTTCGGACCCTAATGGCGTGAGGACGTTAAAGACGTTCTAATCATCTTAATTTGAGCCATCACCGATGATATCATTGAGGATGAAAGAGAGAGAAAAAAAAACGAACAAAGGAACATTTTTAGCTAGGGATGCACCGATACCGATATCGGGTATCGGGTATCGGCCTCGATACCACATTTTCTAAAGTACTCGTACTCGTTAAAAGTCCCCCGATACCGGGAACCGNNNNATTTTGTGTGACAAACATGCAAAAGAATAAGAAATCAGGAGGGGGGCAAATAGTTTTTCACACCACTGTATTTCTTTAAAGAAAAAAAAAAAACTGCTCAGGTCGCTGTTCACGTCCAAGATGTCTGGAGGAAAAAAAAAAAAGTAATAAAAAAAAATTTTTACTTAATGCTCCATTTGTACTAAAGAATCGAACTGGATTGACGGAACAGGCTGCAGCCGCCATGCCCTGACCTCGCTCTTACACTTTCAGTTTCGTAACTTGCAGCACGTTCAGAGAGAAAGCAGATTAAAGCGTAACACACTCACTGGCCACTCAGAGGATATTGCGCGCATTTGATGTGCTAGCCAAGCCTCTGATGTCTGGCGACGAGCTAGCGGGATAGCGCGGCCAAGTGCTTTTTGTGTGATTGAGCCTCAATCACATAAACGCCACAAGGACTTTCTCTCGCATATATTGCCCTTCTCTTTAAACGCATCTCAAAAGAGACTTTTATTCATTATATCAGTGGCTCAGTTAAGTAAAGCCAAGCCCCCCTGCCCCCCCCCTCCCCCCGCCACTCTATTTCTATTGAAGATTATTTATTTATTTATTTATTTTCGTGAAAGACTGTCGTTATAGAGCCGATTTCTTTTTCACCGAGCTCGAATCTCCACAGCGGTCCGTCCGCCTCCCGTAACACCGGGCGCGGTAATTATCTCCTACTCCATCGTTTGTCTGCAAATTAGAGGCGTGAGATAAATAATGCAGGTGCAGGTCAGATCAACAGGCAGGCAGCGTACTGTAGGAAGCGTGTTTTTATATTTGAGTGATTGCAGATTAAAGACACACACACTCTCTCTCTCACACACACACACATACGCAGGTACACAAAGGAATTATTTTCTTCCAGCCAGAGTGTGAGTGAAATACTAAAGAGGATCTCACAAGCTTTAAGATGAACCAGTTCTCATTTATCATCACCTTGGATACCATATATTTTTTTAATTGTTCAGAGAAAGAGAGAGAGAGAAACGTCATGGGAATGGGAATCTTTTCGACAATCGTTGTCATTTTGCCTTTTATTTAGGTTTGTGGATGGGACCAAATGAAAGTCAGACAGCTCTCCGTGAATACGCTAAGTGACGGGCGTGAGAAAATCAGGTCGGTTAAGGGAACGTAACCTTGACTGAGGCTGCGTTTCGTTCCACAGTGTACTTCAAAGTGTACAGGGAGCGTCGATTAAAGGAACTTCCCTCGACAAGATTTCCACCATTCGGAGCGCTCTGCCACATCACCTGCGCAGACATCACGTCCTCCATCACGTGCGTTACCGTGGTAACATAAGCACCTCGGATACCTGTTCCTGCTGTGGAGGAAATTTCACACTACGGACATTAAATATCCAAAAATTTATTAAATCAGAAACTGACACCAACGTAAAAACGGATACTATTGAAGTTTGTATAACTAGTAAATAAACTACGTTTATTAATAATTGTTAAGAGAAATTATTATTGTGTGTTTAAAAATTTTTTTTTTTTTACAGATTATAAGCCAAAATACAGTAATACTGTAGCAAGGATCTCGCTCACTCACTCATCGTCTATACTGATTTATCCTGTATACACCCTGGATGAGGTGCCAATCCATTGCAAGGCACACACACACACACACACACACGCTACGGGCAAAAAAACTGAGTACCCAAAGGAAACCAAGCCACCAGGAACGGGAAAGAACATGCAAACTCTATGCACACAGACTCCGAGGCAGGAAATAGCAAGGATTTATTGATTCAATTAAATGTACACTTATCGTGTCATACTAATATTATGATTATTATATTATATCGCCCTCTATAATAATGATAGTAGACATATAAACCCTTCCATTTTTCTTCGTGCTCCAGCGAGGCTCAATGACTGATGGCATTTTTTTCATGTCCATTTCGGGCGAAGTGAAGACCCAGAGTTCACTTGTTCCCTACACCGTTCGCAGTTCCCTTTGAACACCCTATGCAGTTTACTTCGTTGGGAACATCATGCCGGTCGGAATGTATCCATATGGAGCACTATTTGACGTCAACAACGCAGACATCACTTCCTCTGTGCGTTACCACGGTAACGGGAGCACCTCGGATACCCGATTCAGCTACTGGGAAACTTTTACACTACTGAAATTAAATATCGAGACAAAACCTGATACGTTACAAAATGTACAGTATTCTACAAAAATGGTTATAACTTGTGAATAAATGTGGATTCATTTTGTTAATTTGCAAAAAGGTGGCTGTCATTCTTAAACAAATCCTAATCGATATTATGCAGATGAACAGCTTATGTAATGTTAACATTAAAATGTTGGATATAATAATATACTGTATAGAAATTTAGTTGTAGTTTTTTTTTTGCCACTTATTTGCATGAGACTTTTGCACAGTACTGTACTAGCGCACAACAGGTACTTGTACAACTTGTTTTATTCCTTATAGCAAAAAAAAAAAAAAAAAAAAAAGCAATACATCTAGGGCTTCACATTTCGAGTTACTTCTTGCCCTACCCCAGGTCTCAGGATGATCTCATTCCTTCACAGTCACTCCTTACAAACTTAGGACACTCTGACGTGCGAGACGCAGCCCCGAGCCGTCTAGCAATCATCTGGAGATAACACAGAATCAGGAGGACGTCTGAACCTGGCAAAAACCCAATAAGCAAAAGTGAATGGAGTGTCACTGGCCCCATCTCTCTGCCTGGCCAAGCGTATCCGGCATCCCTCTGCAGGACGCCGGCTTTTATACACACAGTTAAAGTAAAAGTAAAAAAAAAAAACATGTGATGCTCGGTGGTTCAGAACGGCCATTTTTTTGCCGCTGTCACACGTTCCTATAACAATCCCGTCTCTCCCGTCGCGTGAGGAATAGCACAGGTGGCGATACCGCTCTAATCCGCCGCTTAGACTCAGATATTGGGTATCTGCTCCAGCATCAAGTGTTTCTTGACAGCTCACTGGAAGCAAGTAGTTTCTGTTGTTGTTTTATTTTTTTATTATTATTATTTTCTTTTTTTTTTTTATCTGCACCGCTGGACTGCTTTTGTGATCGCAAGCAGGGAGGAAAAAACAATTTGCTGTCATGAGAAGCTGCAGTATATGTTTTAAGTGCTGGTGATGTTTTAGAGACTGGCAAAAAAAAAAAAAAAAAAAAAGAAAAATAGGCAGGTCAGCCAGGCTTGACGCACAAACTCCTAAAAATGATTTTAAAAGGAACACAAGAAGAGCAGACAGCCTCCTGCTATTCGTTTTTACTCAACCAGAATGTGTTTCTTTATTTTTTTTTCTTTTTAAAGAAAGGTGCGCTGACCGGACTGAATTCCCACTTGACCTGTTGATTTGAACACTTAAGACTAATTATTAAAAAGCACTTTTGTTTTTTGTTTTTGTTTTGTTTTTTTAACGACCTTTCCTGGAAATAAATAATGCATGTCCTGTCATTAACACTGTATGAGGATACACGTTTAAAACAATGAACTTTTGGGATGAAATGCATGAATATTTTTTATGACTCGTTCACATCTGGCTTTAAATCAGATTTCAACATGCCATCTATTGCACTTTAATTTACCATCTGAAAGGTTGTTTTTCATTCGATTCCAAAGCCGATAGCTGCTTGTCTGAAGTGTTATTAAAGCCCAATGAGTAATAAACTGAGAGCAGAATTATACTCGCTTTCCGAGGTTCAGTCGAGGCCATTTCTCAAATCGCCCAGAGCAACACAACTCTACCCTGGCAGGAAAACTTCCAGACAGCAGCAACATGTTGACGTGGCCGCTGTAATGATGAAAGCCCTGGAGCGTAGTTTGCGGCATCGCCTCCAGCGTCAAACAAGTGTATGTCATGGCTCGACAAATTACTCCATACTAGTCCGACTATACTGTAGTACCTGGAAAAGGCAGAGACTTGGACAAACAGGATATAATTAGTGGGACGTGTAAGAGCAGAAGTGCCTGTAAGGAAACCTGGAGGGCAGGATGGGTTTTCCTTAGTTACCAGATTTATATTTTGGACTGGACTTGCATGGTTTTTGGGGACAAAATCACAGAAGTCTGACACATTAATAACAACCTGAAGTCTACTCAGAGGTGTTTTCCAGTTGTCTCACTCACTCACTCACTCACTCATCATCATCTATACCGCTTTATCCTGTATTCAGGGTCACGGGCAGCCTATCCCAGGAGACTTAGGGCATGAGGCAGGGTACACCCTGGACAGGGTGCCAATCCACACACTCACACACTCAGCTCAATTTGGGAAAACCAATTAGCCTAACCTGCATGTCTTTGAACTGTGGGAGGAAACCGGAGTACCCGGAGGAAACCCACCAAGCACAGGGAGAACATGCAAACTCCATGCACACAGAGACGGGAATCGAACCCGGACCCTGGTGGTGCAAGGCGACAGTGCTAACCCCCTTTTTTTTTTTTTGGCCAATCCATTACAGGACTCTAACACACACACACACATGCTTATTCACACACTACGGGCAAAATAAACGGAGTACCCAGAGGAAACCCAGCCACCAAGCACGGGGGAGAACATGCACACAGACCCGAGCAAGGATTTATTGATTCAGTTAAATTTACACTTATCGTGTCATACTAATATTATGATTATTACATTATATCGTCCTCTATAATAATGATAGTACATTTTTCTCAATGACTGATGGGAATTTTTTCATGTCCATTGTGGGCGAAGTGAAGACCTACTGTAGTGTTCACTTGTTCCCTACACCGTTCACAGTTCAGTTCAAACTGGATCAGATTTTATTCCAATCCTGTATACCAACATTTATTTTTATCACACATGTTTGATGGTGACATGTCGTCAATTGTCTTCTTCAAGGCATAGCTTGGTCAGGATTATTAGTACCATTTTTGTCCACCTTATTCGCAAAAATAGAGTAATCGCATTTTCATAGCAGCAGCTTTCTCGATCATGATGATGATGATGAATGTGAAGAACGTCCACAGCATATCCAGGAACACTTTCGGTATTCAACAACAGATTGTCTAGACGGATCAACATGCTGGTTTACATGTCAAGGCTAACTTGGTCTTTTCATCGAGCAAGAGTGTAGCATCTATTGATGGCTGCCAGTCTGTGGAAACACTGCGCATATCCCTCACATGTTTCAACCCAGAAAACACGTCGATGCCGTTTCAGAGGAAAGACGTGTCCACAAACCAGACTCTGACTCTGAAATCTGATCTGAAAAACAAACAAAAATAATCAGAATTGAGAGAGAGAGAGAGATTGAAAGAGAGAGAGAGAGAGAGAGTGTTCAGGTGCACAGTCAGTAATCAGGTGAACTTGATGGCGTGAACTGAGTGAGTTCGAGGCTGTGAGTAACACTGAAACACGGTAAAGCAAATGCTTCAGGATGTTCGGATATGAAAAGCCTCGGTAAATATCTATGCGAAATGAAAAACCTTTATGTTTGTTTCGGATGTTTCCTGAACACCGTAGTGAGGTGAGCTGGACATTCTTCCTATCAGGTTTCCTTCTGAAATGATCGAGTCACACACTGCAGGAAAAAAAGGGGGAAAATACAGACATTTTTATTTATTCTGTCTGAAGAGTTGATTGCAGGCTGAAGAGCTGAGTGCAGATGGAAATCGATCAAGGTGTCTGGCTCAGACCCTGACATGTGGCCTTGCGAGCACAAGTAAACCTCCTCTGATACGTCCCAGATGCACACGCCCTCACCAAATACTGTCTTTGGGATCCTTCTTTGAGGTCAATCTTGTCTCCGTCCCAACCGGTTGTTTCTGTTAACCTCTCATTATTCCCGAGGGCTCTTTTCGAGAGAGTTTGTGATTCAATTCTTGGACGTAACACAGAGTTCTTGGGGGAAAAGTTTGCTCTCGATCACAGGGGAAAGAATACAAGCTTTGCAGTAATGATGACTAGAGCTGCTCTTACCAGTTTGCTTGGAGGGGAGCCATACTCATACTGGTTTTATCAAATGGAGGGAAAGATGGCAGCTGGTCTACACCAATGGAGCAGCCAGCAACAGGAAGGATCTTCAAATCAAACGCCGAATCGGGCAGCTTCGACAATCTCATTGATCAAGCTTTGACAGCCCAAATGGCATTCCTAGTTCCTGGGAACGGATTTGGATAAAAACCAGACTCCGTTTCATTAAACGAGCGAGTGACGAGGCGAGAACGGAGACGGACTGACCCGGATAGAGCGAGTGGGCATTAATCTTCCCTTTTCTGCTCATATCGAGGCAAGGGCTGTGAAATTAAAGGCAGCATCTCTGAAGTGATTGCCCTGGTGGGCTGGGGGAAGAAGCAGATGTGCGCTCACACGGCGCAATTCAATTAGCGCGCGTAATCATATTCTCAACCGGCCTATTATTGGATTGTCAGAGGTTTTTTTCCTCGTGCGACAACACTGGAGCGGATTGAACGCTTGGAACAGATGTGTTCATTAGACTCAGACCCTCTCTGAGATTTGCAGGGACAATATACAAAGACTTGCTCTTCTTAAAGACATGCCAGAAGCTTGGACTTCAATCGTTAAAACCGGTACATGACCGGGTTCGTCTGGGGCGAACCGATTATCCAAACGCAAATATAATCCATAATTGAAGTTCTAACGAAGTGATGTATCATTTTAAACTATTTTCCTGCCATGGTTTCTATAGGAACAACTTGCTTAGTGGACATTGTTGTAGCATTTATAGAAGAGTGCTATCAGTTGAGGTCCTGATAAATGCCAGCAGACTTAGCTCAGGGGGTTAAGGCTCTGGAATACTGATCAGAAGGTCAGCGGTTCAAGCCCCAGATCTACCCTTGAGCAAGGCCCTTAACCCCGCCTCCTCCAGGGGCATGTAATCACATCAGACCCCGTGCTCTGTCCCCAGCTTCCCATCACGTGGCCGAAATAATTCACTATAGTGAATTAAAGACTTACGAGGGTGAGTCAAAAATTATCCGCACTTGGGCTGTAGAACTTACTTAAAGTTTTAGACGAGACAAATACATCTTTTTTTCCTGACATAATCTCCTTGCTTTTCACACGTCCATCTTTCAACAAGCGCTCATATTCCCTTGTTAGAAATGTTTCATTTGAGCTGCGAGCCACGGATGCACCGCTGTCTTCATTTCTTCATCACAAGTGAATCTTCGTCCTCGTAGGGTCGCTTTCAAGGGACCAAATAGGTGAATGTGAGATGGAGCGAGATCAGGACTATAGGGAAAACTGCTGCAAGCCATGATGGATTTTCCAGCTGATGGTTGACGGTTGGCGATCGAGGATGTTTCCGTTCCGTTAACTCTCAGACTCGTATTGCTGAATCCGTGTCTCATCACCAGTAATGATTCTCTTTAAGAAGAAACTTTCACCTTCCTTAGAGTAATCGGTACAAATATTTGCTTCTGTGGTTTGTTTCTGTGCACCAGGTACACGCTCAGACCACAACAACAACAACCAAAAAACGACTTTCGTGCAAATTACAGTTGAGACATAAATTTTTTGCTCACACTACAGTTACAAATGAACTGATGTATCACATTCATACCTTCATACCAGTGACCGGGGAGACAAGAGCCTTGAACGGAAAAGCGCTGATAAGACAATGCGTCCGACAGAAGTTTTAATATAACAAGATCATCTTTGATTTGCCCTCATGTTAATTCACACGGGTTTTCTATGATATGCTACGAAGTAATCATTGTGTGCGTGATGAGGTGTTTTGGATTACCCGACTGCTGTAAATCAAATTCCCTGAAACTTCCTCTGGCTTTAGTACATCTGTAAATATTTATGCGTCGAACGAGGAGCACAATCAGCACCGAACGCTCGTTTCCCGGTGAGAAGCTAAAATAGAAACATGATTTTTACATTAAACCTGGTGTTCTGCAAAGTGGAAAAGCAACACAGTCAGTCACACAAACATACACACACACACACACACACACACACACAAGGCACTCTCACAGCAGTTGCTGGCAAAAAAAATGTATTAAAAAATGTCCAACCTCAGCAGGAACTAAGGGCTGTAGCTCAATCCCATTTCCTGTTCCCACACACGCCTCCAAAAACGAGAGGAAGGATTTAGAGAATTATTTATAATATATGAAAACAGGGATGAAATTTTAATCACGAAGCTGTTTTGTGGGTGCGCGAGTGCAAGAGGGTCGGAAATCGCTTACTGTACTCGCACATGAATGAGTTCCTGTTCGCTTTATATGGAGAAAACAGCAGGACAGCGACGTGGTAATTAATTTTCTTTACGCACCAGTAAAGCACATCCGCGTGAAGCATATACACTGCAGAAGGGTAATTACAAGCGTCGCGGTTTTATTTATTGCGAGGTAGCATTAAAGCAAACAGGCTTGCTTGTGAAAAGGATAATGTACAGTACGCCATATGAATCGGTCAGTCAAGCACAGAATGAAGGTTCTTCGAATAATTCAGGAGATGGATGGTCTGGATTTGATACTTCTGACAGGTTTACGGAAGGAGTCTCCAGTCCCAGTGCTCAGACGTATGGAGAGAACAAGTTTTTATACGTCTTTCTAAAACGTCTTTTCTTGTTACATGATAAGACACACCCTGTTTAGTGGACTTTTAACAAAACTAACTGGAAGTGTCCATGAACACAAATTATTCTTTAATCTGTGGTTGAGTCAAAAAATAATCCGCGCTATTAATTAACTTTTAGAAAAGAGAAATACATAATTTCTTTTTTTCAATACACTTTGTCCATCTGTCGACAAGTTGTCGTATTCATCGGTATATTAATTATTATTTTTAGTGCAATAAGTAACTTACTGTGTGCTATATTTAATTCTATTTTTACTTCTATTTATTGTTATTTATTCTTTACATTTTTATTTCTTTAATAAAAATTTTTTCCTTTTCTAATCAAATTTTTTCCTTTCTTCCCGGTAAATTAATCAAAGCAACTGTATAACCAAGACTAAGCAATTTCCCTCTGGGACTGATAAAGTTCTTTGAATCTTGAATCTTGAATTACAAAATGTTTCAGTCATTTTGTGCTGCGAGTCACGAATTCACCGCTGTCTTCACCTCTTCGTCAGAAGTGAATCTTTGTCCTTGTAGAGCTGCTTTCAGGGGACCAAACAGGTGAGAGTCCGATAGAGCGAGATCAGGTCTATAAGGAGGAGCTTTAACACCTCGAAACAGACGTACATCGTCATGTAAGATCACGACACCCTAAGATATCAGTCCTCTCCGTTTAATCCGAAGTTTAGTCTTCAATAAGTGTCCCACTGTAACAAACACTGTTGATTGTTGAACCTTTTTCCTGATCGTGTTCCAATACTTCTGGCCCTCGAGAATTCTCCAGCTGATGGTTGACTTTTGAACTTTTTCTCAGTTGGCGATTGAGGATGTTTCCGTTCCAAACTCTCAGGCTCGTGGTAATGAATCTGTGTCTCGTTACCAGTAACGATTCCCTTTAATAAACTTTCGCCTCCCTTTCAGTATGTTAGCAGAAATCCAAACGCTGCTGTTCATGAACCAGGTTCACTCTCAGACCAGTAAAAAATTTGTATATATAAATGATCATTGTTGGCAAATTTCCACTAAAATTTAAACATCAAATAAAAATTGTATTTGTTTAGACTTTTGATTTATATGAGTATAAAGTATGCTAGTATTCCTAGCAGGAACTTTAACGTTGGATGAATGTTGTAATTTCATGTCATTTTGATGTTCATCATCAAGACAGTGTCATTTTTAAAAGTTAGATTGTCTTTAATAAAAAATATATATTTCTCTCTCTCTCTCTCTCAAGCTCTTCCTCTTTCCTTATATGGTAATCCTTCTCATGGTTCATCTGTCTCCAGATATCCATACCACTTCCTCTGTTTGTTTCCCCGGATTTCACCAGAACATGTTAAGAGGCTTATGGTCTTTTAAATAACAGATGTACGTGATGCAGGGTGTTTGGCGAGGAAATTAAAAACCTCTTCTTCTGTGAATAAGCTACACTAGACAACATCAGACACCGCCATCATGCATGCTGTGTGCATTTGTGTGTGTGTGTGTGTGTGTTTGGTGTGTCTCCCAGCCGACAAGCTCATCGGGGCATGGAGGACAAATCCAGAGATTTTTCCTTCGTGTTAAACCTAAAAATCTCAGGGCTCGGTCGAGGCTCATCATTTTAAAGTTAACAGTCCGACCACGTCCACGGTGCGTTAAGTTTCTAACAGGGTTTAGAATTCCGATCGGAGATCAACAGCTTCCCGCACACGGCGTTGCCTCTCGGTCATATCCCCATGAGGTGCGTCTTAGATCCCTGATTACGCTAGAGAATCACATTCGCTTTACCAGAACAGATCTCACAAGTTCAGTGGATTATTTACCTCTTTGGCTGCTGTAATGGTTTCTGATGGTGTGTGAACTTTCCCATGCCTCTACACCCATAAAACATGGTAACACTTCATATAGACCGTGTCCATATACCAGATATATCAAATATCTTATGTCCTCTCAAACCTTTTTGTCCAACCGGACAATGAAAATGTGTTTACCGTCGTCTGTCTGACTCCGGGTCTGTTTGCTTAGAATAAACAGAGAGCCTCAGACACATCATGTGTGTGTGTGTGTGTGTGTGTTTGTTCCTCTCCCTGTTATGGAATGCCAGTCGGTAAGTGCATCGAGGCACGGAGGATACAGCAAGCAATAATTCTTCCTTACAACTTAATTCTGCCGCTTGTCCTTAAACCTAACAGCTGCTTTCCAATTTAATATTTTGTTAAATTGCTGTTGCCGGTAATTTTTTGTGCCACTGTTTGCAATGTACACTATGCACATTTTCTAGCTTCACCAGCATGTTGTGCACTAACGCTCCAGTGATTAACACACAGCGCGCTTACTACTTCGACTCCTGCTTTTGAAGTCATTTCTGCAGGCTATTTTTCCCTGATTTCTCCCTAATTTAGTCGTGTCCAATTCCTCCCAGTCACTAGGGGGCTCCCACATTAAGGCTACTACTACCACTCAGTCAGGAGGCGGAAGACTATCTCGTGTTTCCTCTGAACCACGTGACGCCAGCCGACCGCATCTTTTCGAACTGTTCGCTCACACACCGTTAGGGGCGGAGTAACACACTCGGAGGACAGCGCTATCCGCTCCTTCCACTTGCTCAAGCTCACAGACGCCCCAGATTGTAGAGCTGTGATTAATGTGGGAGCACGAAGTACCTCTCATCCCTCCCCTCTGAGAGAGCTCGGCCAATCAGCTCTCTCTAGACCTCCGGCTGCGAGAGGTCACAGCATCACCCAGGAATTCGCGATCTACAAATGATAGGGCGAGCCCTTTACCACTGCGCCACTCGGAGGCCCCATCACCACAGTGTTTTGACAACAAAACATTCCTGCTGGGTTTACTTTTACCCAACACCATACCAAGAGCTATCTTGTTTCATGGTTGTAGACCTGGTTTTGGCGGCATGGTGGCTTGGCGGCATTGTTAGCACAGTCGCCTTGCACCAACAGGGTCTGGGTTCGATTTCCAGGCAGGTTTAATTCTTGTCTCTAGAGTTTGCATGTTCTCCCCGTGCTTGGTGGTTTCCTCCGGGTACTCTAGTTTCCACCCACAGTCCAAAGACACGCAGATTAGGCCAATTGGCGTTCCCAAAATTTCCTGTAGTGTGCACTGAGATGGATTGGCACCCTGTCCAGGATGTACTTCACAGGGATAGGCTCTAGGCCCCCCGTAACCCTGTATACAGAATTAAGCGGTATATAAGGTGATAATTGGTATAAAATTATGTAAATAAACTAAAATTAAATGTTCAACAATTTCAGACATTTGTAGGAGCGACAGGGCGTCCATCAAACCAGTCAGTGGTTAAGGCATTGGACTACTGATCAGAAGGTCCCAGGTTCAAACCCCAGCACCTCAAAGTTGCCACCTGTTGGGCCCTTGATCAAGACCCTTAACCCTCAACCGCTCAGATAAGGGCGTCTGCAGAATGCCGTAATTGATCCAGTTATACGTTTTTAAGTAGTTGGTTAAGAAATTACATTAACAAGATTTAATGGTCCTTTTGGGGCCGGTTGGTTCTCATGTACTGTATGTTCTGAGTTTTTTTTTATTGTTGATAAATAGAATAATCAAGAAATATGTCACATAATGTAAGGACACAATAATTTCTCTTTTTCTCTCTGTCACCACTGTTACTGTTTCATTTGTTTCTCAATTTGGCAAAAAAACAGTAAAAAAAAAAATCTAAACTAAATCTGGTGCCTAAATTGGTCTGAAATCTGCTTTTGTTCTGTTATCGAATCTGATGTCAGACATTCAGCCATGAGCTGAACTCTCAGCGATTAGAGGCTTTCATGAGAATATCTCCTCTCAGCTGTTGTCTTTTGTTAGATACGTCCACACCAGAACTTTTTCTTTCCCTCTGCTAAGCCTTTAGTGGCAGGGATTAGCTGAACAGATGGGAAGCTTTACAAGCAGGACCTAAAGTCAGTGCCGTCTCAGCTTATCTCGCACTTCCCGTATCACTTATGCTCATTTACTGTGAATAAAGTTTATTATTATTATTATTATTATTTCATCTCAGTCACGGAAAAATAAATGTCATCAGAAATGCCAGAGAGCGTTAATTATTGTAGAAGCTTCGATGTTACACAAGTCACAAGAGCACGAGGAACAGAACAAAAAGACTTAGTTTAATTTAAATGGTTTTTCTGATCGTTCAGAGAAATCCAGAATCCTGGACATTATAACAACTTTACATGACTTCCTTTCAACCAGGCATCCAACGTCCCAGGGCTACTCTGATACCAAAATCGGACGCTTTTCAGCTCAGGACGGGTGCACAGAGTGATTATTTTACAAGTACTGCAGTTAAGTTTGTATCAGAGTACAGAAATATCGCCCCCTGGAGGTTTTTTGTTTGATTGTTTTCGCAGCAAACTCCAGACACTGACTGTGTCCAGGGAAACGGCGTCTGGTAGTGATGCGCGGGTCGGGTATTTTTCCAACCCGCGGGTCCGCGGGTCCGCTTTTATGAAATTATTTGGCCCGCCCCAGCCCGCCCCGCACCACTGTATCTATTTTTACAACCCGCCCCGCCC
>JAQMYK010000009.1:4951157-4964586 GCA_030014345.1 Clarias buthupogon
TGAACATCTGGATTTACAGTATGTTAAACATGCTACACAAATAAACATCTCATACCGGTAATACTGCTTTATTTGTGTTTGTGCGTGTGTGTGTGTGTGTGTGTGTGTGTGTGTTGTTAGTGTCTGTGACATTCTGTGACCTTTACAATCAGCTCTTTTCCAGTGGCGCACTTGAAGCTCTGATTGTCTCCTTCTGTCCGTCCATCAATCTGTCTGTCTGTTTGTTTTCATACCCTCTTCATACACGTGTGTGTGTGTGTGTGTGTGTAGTGGTAGTGGTGATTAAAAGTGTCCAGGAGGAGCTCAGACAGTTATTAAACTGATTATTTACATCCAGAAGATTAATAAGTCTACCAGGAAAGAAACATTATGTTCTCTCTCTCTCTCTCTCTCTCTCTCTCTCTCTCACACACACACACACACATACACACACACGCACACACACACACTTCATCTTTCTCTTGAGTCTCTGTACTTTTAACTTCGCATCCCAGTTCTCCCAGTTCTCCCTGGTCTGCCAAGAGCGTACACAGCATCTAGAGGATCTCAATATCAAGCGGTTTTAATGATGGGGGGGTGGGGGGTGCAGTACAAGAATTTTCTAGATTAGACGTTAATCCCGTCATCACCAGGGGGAGGACGGGGGGGGTGGTGCAGTGACATCATCAGGACGAGGAGAGGAGGGAGGCTGCTGAGGGTCCAGTAACAACAACAAGTACTGGTTATTCTCTGCATGAGACAGCAGTCAGTCATGTACTTCATCCCCCGGTGGTGATGGACTCGGAGTGCTGGACTAAAGCACTTTCTCATAAGTAAGCACACCTAAGGCATTCCAGATCAGGTGGCTGGATGTGTTATGACCTGATGAGACCAAAGTAGAAGTTTTGGGGAAAAGAAGAACAGCGTACCACTAGTGAAGCATGGTGGTGGTATCACGTCATGCTTCTGCTTGTCTGCAGGTGGGACTGGAGCTCATGTCAGAGGGAATGCTGGATCTCCCTAAACATCAGACTAATTGACCACACACGCTCTGTTAGACTTCTGAACAAGAAGAAGAATCTCACCTTCCAACACTATGACGCCCCAAAACCCAAGCGAATGGATGACTTTAGAAAAAGGTTTTGGACCGGTGAAGTCAGAGCCCAGAATCTGATCCTATAAAAGCTGTAGAGTGACCTGAAGGCCGTGTACAGGAGGTCTGATCACTGTGTAGTGATGCGTCCCACAAACACTGAGTGCTCTATAATTTGGCACAAATTCAGTCTGTGTCTCTGCTGCTCCTTTCACATGGTAGGTGAGAGACCTACCACTACGCCACCAATGCTCTATTATTATTATTATTATTAGTAGTAGTAGTAGTAGTAGTAGTAGTATTATCATCATCATCCTTACTTGGTACATTCTTACCAAACAGATTACTGCTTTATTTTTACTCTCCCCCAGTTTGTTTGTTTGCTTTGATCTGATTCATCTTGATTTGATTTTCATCTGAGTAAGTCTGGCATTGTAACATGGGTGTATAAACTTTTATACCTAGTGTACAGTGATCATTATGTAAATGGAAAATCCTTACACAGAGAGAGAGAGAGAGAGAGAGAGAGAGAGAGAGAGACCTTGCTTTGTCCTTTAGGAGCTTTTATGCTGCTGCTTTCTGTTCCAAATGATCTCAGTCTGATCCGATCAGAGTGTGTCAGCGCTCCACAACCACATTTACATCGATCTGACTGTGTGTGTGTGTTTGTGTATGTGCGAGAGAGAGAGAGAACTTTCTGTTTATCCGCATCTGTCCATCTGACTACTGAACTGTTGGCCTGAAGATCACACTTCAGATTCAGTCCTCCCACAACCCTACCCACTGCCTGCCTACTTCAACATCAATGGCCATGCCCATAGCCACACCCACAGACACACCTGCAGTCATGCCCACATCCTCTGCCATACCCACAGCAACGCCAACATCCACAACCTTGGACATACACACAGCCACGCCCACAGCCACGCCTTCGTTCAGACAGAACTACAACCATGGCTAAAGCCACACCTACAGACAGAACTACAGCCACACCCACAGCCACACCCATCATTTTTCCTGCACCCTGATTCCCCTTCAGTCTCCTCTGTTCATCCTTTTCCTCTGGGTGAGAGAAACAGTTTAGGTAAGAGAAACAGTTTATAAAATGGATTCTATACTACACAATCAGCAAATTTATAAAACTGGGTGGATGGATTTTCGCCAAACATGGCACTGGAGTTTAAGGCCAAACAACTCCACCTTGGTCTCATCTGTCCATAGGACATTGCTCCAGAAGTCTTGTGGTTTGTTCAGATGCAGTTTAGTGAACTTCAGTTGTGCTTCCATGTTGTTTTTAGACAGAAGAGGTTTCTCCTCAACACATCCAAAGAAAACTGTACTTATTCAGTCTTCTTCTAATTGTGCTGTCATTTACTTTAACATTTAACATGCTCAGTGACGCCTGTAGGGTCTAAGATGTAAGTAAATAAAGTACAAAAGAAGAACAGTGCCAGATTATTTGTACAATGTGTATAAAGTGTACAGTGGAACTCGTATTCCAAAACACTCGTAAACCAAATTTAATTTTCCCATAAGAAATAATGAAAACTCAAATTATTCGTTCTACAGCCCAAAAAAATTAATATATAGAAATAATTAACACAAAAAACACGTGTGTGTGACATGGTGTCCAATGACGTGCGCACACACAGAAACACAGAGCAGGCTGAGTTTTGTGCAGAGAGAGAAAAAGGATCTTTAACCTCTCTAATGAGACTTGCTTTTGCTTTACATGCACGATGTACACACACAAAATAGAATGTGTTTTACACACACACGTGGTCACAGTGTTATAGTAAACAGTACACGCGTGCACGGATGTTGATTATACCAGTAAGAGACGAGCACTAAGACCCAGCAAGGGAGACGATTACCCACAATTCCGCAGCGCAAGAGAGAGAAAAACCGTTGGCTCAGTTGTGATCACGTGAAGCTCGTCGTCAAAACAAGAAGCGCATGCGTGATACATGATACTCGGTGCTCATAAACCAAGACAATGCTCATTTTCCAAGTCAAAATTTATTAAAAATCTTTGCTCGTCTTACGGAACACTCGCAAACACTCACAAATCATAATCCGAGGTTTCACTGTATATATAAGAGTGCCATGAAAAAAAGTATCCAGAATTTTTATTTCTTTGCATATTTGTCACACTTCAATTACTGAGATCATCAAACAAATTGTAATATTATACATTTAGCACGCTTCACTTTGTCAGACAGGTTCAAGTTAAGTGATTTCTTGATTCAGCAGGTCTGGAAGTAATCAGGCCTGGGCGTGGCAGGTGATATTTAACTAAATTTTCCAAAAATTACTGCTCGTTCATGATTTAGCAAGGGGGAAATTACTTTTTCCAACACGGCCAGGCAACTTTTTTTTACCCCTTAATGAATAAAATCATTTTAATAAAATGTATTTTGTATTTACTCTGGTTGTCTTTGTGTAATATTAAAATTTGCTTCATGATCCGAATCATTTAAGTGTGACAAATTTGCCAAAAAAAGGAAAGAAAGTAAAAAAACTCACAGGAAAGGGGCACGAATAATTTTTCACGGCACTGTGAGCTGAGCTGGAAGAAGACGCATCATGATGTAGCGTCTGGCTTTCCGACAAATAGATGGTGTGATGAACAGAGTAGAAACAATAGAGGAAGAAGTGTAAATAGAGAGAGAGAGATGAGAGGTGAGAGTGTGGATGTATCATGATGTAGTCTAGCACCAATAAGATAACAAGGCCAGACAGACACACTGCTTAGTATCTCATCCGCTCAGCCGACATCTGTGTGTGCGTGTCTGTGTGTGTGTGTGTGTGTGAGGGAGAGGGGTGAAATAGATGTGACACCTTAACAGTAAAATTGTCAATAATCGTATAAAATTCATATGAACCCATAATGAAAGTCTGAAATTGGTGTGCAGGGCTAATATATATACTGTCCAGACCTCTTTCTCTCTCTCTCTCTCTCTCTCGCTCACACAAACACACACTCTCTCTCTCGTTCTCTGTCCAGATCTTTCCATTTCCACTCCACTGATTTCGCTACAGCTTCATGACAGGCCGGTGCAAAAAACGGCAGATCATTCCTCATCAATAATGATATCATCATCGCCCGACCCCAACCTCGTCCACCGCCTTCTCTGCGGCCAAGTAGCCGGGAAATTGATTCGAATTACGTGCACCTCAGCACAGGTGTAGGATCGGAGGCTGTTCAAGCTAATGACATCTATTTATTGCCAATCAGCATGTAATTTTCTCCTTGGCGACAATAAATTGCAGATTTTGACAGCCACTGTGGATGAAATATCGGGATTTATTTATTTATTTGTTTGTTTATTTATTTATTAAGATGGGGGGGGGGGGGCGGCTCGATTGATCTTTTTGTGTCCTCATTTTTTGCAAATATCGTGCGAGACAGAACACCGGGCCGTGTGCAAGCATGATTCGACCTTTCCATGCTGAGGAAACATCATGTAATATGAAATCCATTGCTCTGTGATACATGCTGATGTTATCGGACCTTGTTTGTAATTATGAATGTTAAGTGCTAATGAATGCATGTTGAGCGTTTAGCGAAGTTTAGCAGCTGAGTCCAGATGCCTCGGCGGATTAAACTCAGTGTACTGTGCTTTGGAATGAGTGCAAAACCTCCAGGACTGCAGGTGGCGCTGTTACAATTTCAAAAAATGCATCGACTTTTCACACAAACAAAAGAAAATATTTGTAGAAAATATGTATAAAATATTCTACCTTTTCCATTATATTGTTGCTGAGCTTATACATTTGTAAAAAAAAAAATAAATAAATAAAATTGTGTTATGCAAGAAAACAATGCGAAAAACATTTGTGATTTAAAGTATTAATTAATTAATTAATTTTATTTATTTATGTTTGTGTTTGCTGCTAAATCTAAGACAGGAATGCCAAAAATAAGGCTCATGACCTTGTGTATCGATAGAATCGCTTTGGTTTCATTTATTTATCATTTATTCAGCTAAATGTGAAGAAGGATGCCGTGTGCTTTTATTTTGAAATCTACTAGCCTTTCTCGCCGTCTTGATACAACAGAATGGACGAATATCTGTGTTCATTTTTTTTGCACTCATTTTAGCAAATTATTATTATGACACGCAAGGTTGTCTATAACAAAATTTTATATTTAAAAACTGCTATATAACCTTATTTTAAAAGCTTTAGACTTCCAGTAAAAGATTTTTAAGCAAAAGCCACTTTCGTCATGACGAGCACATCGCTTCTTTCTGTCACGCGATCAATGAAGTGATTATAATTCCTGCGCAATACAGCAGCTGCACAGATAGTTTAAATGTGTTTAAAGGGTTTTTGGAGAATGTTGATGCAAAGAGAAGGACATTTACACGTCTGTTACTGTTGTTGAGGTCCCACAAGCAGTAATAAATGACAGGTACGTGTCGGTTAACGATCACAATACGTTCTTTGAAATAGAACATTATGCAGTTTTTGTTTGAATTTTGTCAAACATCATGATATTCACCCAACAAACCTATGTGGAATACTGGAATGGAAGTGCTAAGGAGAAGCTGAGAAATTATGTTACAAATATAAATAAAATAAAATATTTGTGTACAAGAGACGTGAAATGCACATGGTATGTAGCAGTTGGTTAAACAGTAAGCTGTCATCGGGTACCTCATCATTAAATAAAATCGATAGAGGAGGAGGAGAGGATGATGCTACAGTATAAACTTACATTTTTTGTATTGTTTATAATGTTACTCATGATCTTCAGCAAATTCTCTGCCACCGCTTTCTCTTTGACTCACTTTAAAATCACAGTCAAACTATGAGTTTGATTATTAGATATGATTTAGATTTTTTTTCCATTAAAACTTGATCAACAAATCATTGGTACCAAATTGTATACTTAAATAAACACAAGCATCCATTGGGACAAAACAGTGAGGGGTGGACTTATAGCGTTTTGGGAAAAAAATCATACAAAATTCACACTTATATAGTATAAACCCCCAAAAATTTGACTAAATATTTTGCCATTAGTGCTTTTTAGCACCCCTGTGACTCAAAGAAAACCTGCACAAAATATTCTTTATCAGTGTGCAGTATTTTATTTAGTATTTGTTTAGTAACTGCACAAATTGTTGTCAATTGACTTGTCTAATTTCTCAAACATCTACTGAAAATGATCTTACAAGAATTCAGCAAAGCGATAAAACGTTCAAATGGTTAAACAAATAGGTTAGCAATTCAGACTGGTCTAAGCGATAAGTCCTGACAGTTGCTGCCTTGATATTTCTATTTTAAATAATATTTTATACTTATTTGCATTGACACGATGGAACGTTTCTTACTTTGATTGACTTTGGACAGAATAAGAAGCAAAGGAAAATGACAGTTAAGGTCAGTTTATTAAGTTAGCTCTGTCTTGTACTAAACCATGTCGTATCCTCCCACCTGATTTGTCCAATTAAGTGACTCTAAACAAAGCATGTCTACTTTTATCCAACATCTTGAGTTAATTACAGTGATGACAGTGTCGCTAAAAATAACATTTCAGACAGAAGCCAGGAGACGGACTGTTACGTTGCCGTTATGCTTTACACAAGTGGAAGGTGCTTATTGATACTCCACCCACCCCCACCCCCCCACCCCACCCCGCCTCATTCTGATACCTCTCCAGAATAATAAGATAATGAAAGTCTGGATATCAGGAGCGTAATGTCAGCGAGAGGCCTCACTCCAGCCCGGCTCGACCAGCAGATTAGCGCTCTCATCACGTAAAAAGTGCCCACTGATGAGCACATTGATATGCAGCCAGCGTGACGGCTCTACCAGCTGCTATATAATGAAGAAATTCCCATTCTGCTGCACAGGCACACGCGCGATACAGGCATGCATAAGTGCGGAAAAGTATTCTAACCGAGCTATGTCCTAAACCATTTCAGCTGGAGGACAGGGCATGACGCCGGAGGTTTTTCCTGCACACAGACGTTTCCTGAAATGCAGAGTGCGTTTCAGAGTTACAAGGTTTTGGGAGATGGATTAGCATAGTCTGAACGAAAAGCACACACCAGGATTATAGCATGGGGGGAAAAAACTTCAATTATGCTTCTTATTATAGGTATGAAAGTGTTAATCATACACACCAGAACACACTGAGTGAAAGACCATCTTTTGTGCAAAGGTAATAACATGTTGTCGCTTTCGAATTGGAATGACGGTACTGTAGTATAATGGCGTTCTGCTTGCCATTAGCCAAAACTTAACTGCGGTACTTGTTTAGTCTGTTTACTTCTGGTTTCTCCTCAAAAGAACAAAAAATAAATAAATCTACTACATGTCCAATACTGTTAGAGTATCCCACATGTGGATTCGCACTAACTGGTTGCTGATGATGTGTGATGATGTCAGTGTCCCGGGCTTAACTGAATTAGCCCCAATAAAGACCAATTCTAGAAGACATTTTACTCTGTGTAATTAACCAAAATGGCTGCTATTGATAGACTGCAGTCTGAGCTAAAGGAAAAAAATAGCCAGCTGGACTTTTTCCAGTCTTTAACAGTCCAGTTAAAGATTGGACTTCTGCCCAGTGTAGCTTTAGATTCCGGTTCTTGACAGACAGGAACGAAAGCTGACGCTGACGACCTGACGCTCGGCCTAAAGGACCTGCGAGTTGCTTTTCATCAAATCATGGTTGTAAAGAGTGGTTATTTGTGCTAACATAGACTTCCTGTCTATCATAGACGTTCTTTAACCAGAGCAGAACAGGATGCTTTTATTATACAAGGTGAAGTCTAAAATTGGACATATATAGAATTAATTTAAACTTTTAGAAAAGACAAATAATGTACATAATTCTTCAACATAAACTCCGTGCTTTTCAATACATTTGGCAATGAGCCTTCGTATTCCCTCATTTAAACACGTTTTAGTTTAGCCGCGAGACAAGAATGCACTGCTGTCTCTCCATCTTTATTCCTCATAGGGCTGCTTTCAAGGGACCGAACAGTTGAAAGTCTGATGGAGCGAGATCAGGACTATAGGGAGGACGCTTTAACACCTCCAAACAAAGTTTTTGGAGAGCGTCGACAGTGTGGGCAGAAGTGTGCAGACGTGCATCGTCATGTGAGATCACGACGCCCTCGGATATCAGTCCTCTGAGTTTAATCTGAAGTTTAGTCTTCAGCTCTTTAAGAAGAGTCTCACTGTAACGAGCACTGTTGATTGTTGAACCTTTGTCCTGATAAGGTTCCAATACTTCTGACCCTTGAGAATCTCGGAAAACTGTAAGCGTTGAATGAATTTCCCAGTTGATGGTTGACTTTTGAACTTTTTCTCAGTCGGCGATTGAGGATGTTTCTGTTCCGTACACTGCTGTTTACTCTCAGGCTCGTAGTGATGAATCTGTGTCTCGTCACCCGTAATGATTCTCTATAAGAAACTTTCACCTTCCTTAGAGTATCGCTCCATATTTTGTTCGCAGATATCCAAACGGTTCTATTTATGCTCTTCAGTGAGTTGTTTTGGACCTCAGACCACAAAAAATAATCACTGCCCGTCTTTGCGCGAATCACTAGTGGGGCGTCCATTGTTGCTCGCATCGCAGTTACAAATGAACTGATGTAACATGTTCACACCTGCACAGCAGTGACCGGGGAGACAGCAGCCTTGACAAGAAAGAGCAAATAAGACGGGTGTTTTAATACTGTATAACTGGGGAGCGGATCATTTTTGACTCACCCTCATACTGTACTTACACATACTGGATACAGGTTTATATACTGTATTATATAAATATGCCCAGGGTACAAGTCAACTCCTTTGATGGAACAAAACATGTGGAAATGGCTTGGAGGGAGATCAGGACTGTACGGGCGATGTGGCAGTAACTCCAGGCCAAGTTCCTGTAACAATAAGAGGTCATTAATTTTCCTGCTAAAACACGTCAACAACTGGTTGGTGATCAAACCAGGCTATAGAGGAGTTCCTGGGAGGCCGGGGTTTCAGACGTGAAGCGAGTAATCCGACCATGGCTCTGCTGTACCAAGAAAATGTGAAAATTGGGAAAACGCTTGGATACGTTCATTAGTGTATCAGGGGATTATATCGAGAAATGAAGCAAGTTTTTACTCTCATAACTGCGCTGCGTTCTGTTATTCTGCAGAATGAAAAGTCCCGGTTTGACTTGAATGTTAAAAAAACGCTAAATAATTCCATTCTAAGGAGATGTGTGTCTTCTTTAAAGCCAGAAGAGACGTGGAGCTAGAGGATGTTTGTCTTCGTTCTGAAATTTCCAATCACCTTTTTAATGTCACGGCGGCCACGCCAGCTGTTATTTGATGATTATAATAATTATTTTTGTGATGATTGTTTCAGACTAGAGTTCTCACTTGAGAACTTTCCCTCCAGCCTGACTATTTCCCGGTTTAGTCAGCTCCTTTTTTTCCCTGAGTGCAAAATTGGACAGCGCTATTACATCCGCTGCTGGTTTTGCCCGACCGTGTTACACATTTGACTGGAAGACACGCTGCTTAAATGTCACGGCTGTTCGCTCCGTCTGCCTGCTAACAACCTGCTGCCTTTTTTTTCTTTTTTCTTTTTAAACAGTAGCATATCTTTACTGAGCGATCTGTAACGCAAACAGAAAATGAACAGAATGTTGAAAAGCAGTACAAGATGCGTTGTAGCTAAACAATAAATATAAATGTTGCATGAAATTATTTGTAAATCGAATTCTTTTTTTTTTCCTCATCAATACGAACAGTATACCGTCTTAATTAACATCCCAGGTTCGAGTTCTCTTACACGCAGCGTCCCCTGGATAGCTTTACCGTTCTGATACTTTCAGAGAGAGAGAGAGAGAGAGAGAGCGCTGTGTGTTTACCTCCACGAGTGCCGTCAACGTGATCAGACTCCTTTCTGAAAAGCACCGGAGCATCTGCTATTCACTCGAAATCACCGGGGGCGTCAGGAGTGTTTGTGTGTTTTTGACAAAATAAAGCCGCCAGAAAAGGTTCCTTCCCATCAGAGCACATCAACAAGACCTCTGCCTGTGTCAAGGCCTGTGATTAATGTTTGCTCTGCAGTCTGTAGCTTAGTGGCTCTAAATGGAGCTCGCCATGGTTTTAAACCTCGCTTGGCCTTTTTTTTCTTCTTCTTCTTTTTTAAGAAAAAGCAAAACTCATTTTATTTATCGATGGTGTGCGATGTAATGAATGATTTCAAATGGCTGAAGGAGTGAGATCAGATGTCATGGCTAATTCTTTGTGGGCCGTTTAAAACTGTATTTTATTAATTTTTTTAAATAATAAAATAGGAAATGTGTGGATGTTCTGTATATTCAACTTTCTGTTAAGTTGGATATAAATATATTTTAAATAATATACTTTATATGTAGTTTGCTGTAGCTAAAAAAATATGAATTATACAACTGAAACAATTGTACCTTTATTTCATAATCCGAATTACAAAATGAAAACAACAGGTGTTCAAGTCAAACCAGGACTTTTTTTTCTTCTTCTTCTTGTTTTGGATTTTCCCCCGATTTTCTCCCAGAATTTAGTCGTATCCAATTCCTCCCCGTCACTAGGGGGCTCCCACACCAAGCTTCTACTATCAATCAGGCGGGAGGGCCGCAGACTATCACTTGTTTCCTCCGACCCAGGTGACGTCACCGACCGCATCTTTTCGAACTGCTTGCTCATGCACCATTGGAGGCGGCGTAACACACTTGGAGGACAGCGCTATCCGCTCCTTCCGCTTGCGTGAGCTCACAGACGCCCCTGATTGGCTGTAGAGCCGTCAGTACTATGGGAGCTGGAAGTACCTCTCGTCCCTCCCCTGTGAGAGAGCTCGGCCAATCAGCTCTCTCTAGGCCTCCGGCTGTGAGAGGTTACAGCGTCACCCGGGGTTCGAACTCGCGATCTCCGGATGATAGGGCGAGCACTTTACCACTGCGCCACTCGGAGGCATAAAACCAGGACTTTTGATTGTGCAGAATAACAGAACCAGTTACGAGATTAAAAACTCTCTTTATGTGTCTATAGAATCTCCTGCTACACTAATGCACTTAGCAAGGTAGAAAGTTTTCTCAGCATCCAGAAGTCATGATCATACAGCCTGCTTTACCTCTGGCCTCCCAGGAACTCCTTTAATGGCCCAAACATGTGGAAATGGCTTGGAGCGAGGTCAGAAATGTACAGTGGATGCGGCAATAACTCCCTTCCGAGTTCCTGTAATGTGCAAGTGGTGCTGGCCAATGATTGTGTGTACGGTTCCCACACACAGATACGTCTCTTCCGCAAGTTGGCCCCAAGTTATCTGTCGATTTTAAAGAATCAGATGTTCCATCCGTCGAATGTTCACAGGAATGACTGCAGTGGGCTAAGAGTCTCATCACCGTGCATCACTCTGTGCTTCTGTAAATGTTAATCGGTTTTATGCCTTCATTCACGAGAAATTTCATTTCACAAGTGCCGGTTGCTTTTCTATTTCTGGCTCAGCTCCTTTTTTTCTTTTAGATGTTAATTGTTAAATCCAACAACAACTACAGTTGTGAAAAAAACAGGAAGTACCTGCATGATTTTTGCTCCTATATTGTAACCTGAAATCATTTCTACAGTGTGTTATAGTGGAGCACTGACTAGTAGTTTGTTCTTCGGGGAACATCATAAAAGTAAAACAGGCATATGTTGGCATATGGTAATGAAACCGGTCCGCTGGTGCTTTCTTCCATTAAATGTCATTTGACGCTGGCTACGGCCACCTCCCGAGCAACCTGACAACGTTTTTTTTCTTTTCTTTTTTTTTTTAAACCAGTGAGATGAACCTCACCGTCTGCCTTCACCAGATGATGTAAGCTGTAACTTGAAATAACTCAGAGATGTTCTCTCACACAACAATTATTCTAAACAAAATAATTCCAGGCAGGTGTCTATCATCAGATCCATCATCGTTGATTATTTTCCAACGCCAGCATGCGCTATCATATTTAATTCAAACCGAAAGTTCACCGAATTCCCGGATCACAATTCGCCTGACTCACTGACATCTCTGGTCCACCATCGTCAGAGTGTGTGTCTCTCCCTCTGTGTGTCTCTTGAGAGCTTCAAATGAAGCCCTCGCTCTGGGAGATCTCACTCATTCACCGTGTGTGTGTCAATTCTGTCCTTTCATCTCCTCCTGTCTGCAGTGTTGTGTCGTCCTGAGCCTTGTTAGAACACACTGTCATCACGAAAAAACGTGCGCTAATTGAGGTGTCACGGCACACCAGGGATCGCTGTCTGTCTGAACGCCGGGTTGGAGCTGAGGGGCTCGGGGGAAACTTTTACAGCTTGTAGCTTTGAAGCAGTGCACCTGAATAGATGAAGTTTATAAGGGATTTTAGGAGCATGGCGGAGTTCAAACCTGATGTTGATTCATTTTGAAGAACAGGAGTTTCCTAAAAAACAATAATTATCTAAGATTTATAGTTGGAAAAGGTGTTAAAATAGAAGAAAAAGACATATAATTATTGTTAATGTAAGTTGATGATTAACATTTAAGGAAGGAGTCGCCAGTGTCAGTCCAGGTTGGTAATGGGATTAAATAACTGCTTATATGCTGTGTAATGCATTATATACTTTATATAATTATAGCAATTTTATAATTGCTAGATAATTTTAAAATTGCTATCATGTATTTTTATTATTATTATTATTATTTTATTTTTATATATATATATTTTATTTATTTATTTTTTATTTTTTTTATGACTCTTGAACTGGTGTCCCTTCCTGCTCCTTAACACATTAAACAATCAATAATATAGGTTGATCAGATGTGGAAAAAAAATAATAAATTGTTCTTATTATAATAATAATAACAATAACAATAAATTGTTATTAATGTTTTAAACAGCCCCCGAGTGGCGCAGTGGTAAAGTGCTTGGCCTAGACCGCATTTTCTAACCGGCAGTGAAGGTGTTCCCTTTAGCCAAGTCCCACAAGCATTTAACCAACAATTCAGATTTTTTTTTAAATGTTTTCAGGTTTTATCATTTATAACTCTACTCCAATCAAACATAGGTTGTATACACACACATTTTTTTATTCTTTATTTTTTGCAAATGCAACAGGTCCCCATACTTCACATCTCTCCATATGACATTGTGTATCAAATGAAATTTTATATATTTTTATACTTTCTAAAAGTAATGCTTGGATTCCATTTGAACTGGCTTTATGCTTATAAAAAAATAATAAGTAAAAAAAAGACCCAATTCTGTAATTTAGCATTTATACTGGGGCTGTCAATATTAATTAGGGATGCACCGATACCACTTTTTTGGAAAACGAGTACGAGTACGAGTACTTGCATTTCAGTACT
>JAQMYK010000009.1:4971633-4984874 GCA_030014345.1 Clarias buthupogon
AGTTTTGATGCCTTCAGTGAGAATCTACCAATGTAAATGCTCATGAAAATAAAGAAAACACATTGAATGAGTGAAGGGGTGTCCAAACTTTTGGCCTGTACTGTACAGTATATCAAAGCATCATTATTCAGATTCTTTTTTTATAAAGAGTCTTGTCATACTTGGTCAATAAGGATTAGTTCTCTATCCTGGTCTGCATCTGGCCTGTGGTCCATCACTAAACACCAGATGGAAGATCCAAACATTTATTTATTCAGTTTCGCTGCATGTGCTTTGTCTTTTCCAGGTCAGTGCAGTACGAACTTGACAGATGCCGAGGGCTACATCGAGATGCCGCCAAGCTCCGATTCATTCGACTCCTCTATGGATTGCACGTATTTTGTAACCGTCTATCTTGGATACGGGGTCGAGATTCAGGTCAGCCTTTCCTCAGTGTCAGTCTGCAGTGTCTGATTTTTTTTTAAATGCAATACACAATGTTTTTTTTTATTTTATTTGGTCCACAAAGCTGTCTGATCCTTTTCAAGATTCAGCACGGCGCTAATTAGCATGGGCTACACCAATCTGTCACGCTCGTCTGTAAGGTGAACAAGCTAATAACTCTCGAAAATGAAGCAACTTAAGTATTTAAACTTCTTTGTTGGTCCACTGAATGGTTAATCAGCAGACTCTATTGTGTTTTAAAGCAGCATTAAGACCAGAGAAAGAATCATTAATTTGTTGTGTGAGTAAACACTTCTGAGATCTGTGACTTCTCTTCCCTTTTTTTTTGCACTTCAGAGAAATAAATAATAAATAAATAAATAAAAAAAACATAGAAAATCTGCATTTCCTGGAAAATGTTTTAAAAATGTCTGGCTTCATTACTTCGAAGGAAGGGAGACAAGCCCATCATCCCGCAAAGCCTCAGTGCACGGCTCAGAGGAAATGGAAATGCAGCAGAGCTTCTGATAGAAGCTGTTGTGGGTTTTATGCAATCATGTGGAACTTGTTATCTCTCTTGTCGAGAGCTCGACCGCAGTCAATACGATACTATTGAGCAGCAGCAGCAGAACAAGTGGCTAGGCATGTAATTTTGGATGTATCAGTTGCGATGGCAGAAAATAGGATTTAAATCCCATTGTGAAGTTAGAGTGAGGTAGAGTTTAAAACAGAGCCAGATAGAAATTGAGTCGTCGTGCTGAAGAACATTGACTTTTTTATCCACATTCTTCTGTCTGGGATATAGGTACAGAGGAATGTTCAGTTTTCTCATCAGCAGCGCTGTTGCACGCCTAACGTTATAACTTATAAGTTCACGATCACTTTGGAAAATATCCCATATATAAGATCCTGTCTAGTCCAAGCACATTACCAGAGATCCATCAACCGTACATACTGTATGGTGTAGGTCACCCTTGTGCTGCATGTTCAGCTCTGGCACCTCAAGGCATGACTCCACAAGACCTCTGGAGGCTGCTTCGGTGTCTGGTACTGGGACGCTAGTGGCGGATCCTTTGGTTGCACTTGTCTGGTGCATTCTATAGATCCTTGGTCGGATTGAGATCTGGGCAATTTGGAGATCAGATCAATAAATGATTTTCCTGCTGGGCCCCCATACACAGTAATCTGTGGTGCACTGGGTGTTCCTGTACCTTTCTATCATTCCAACAATTTGTTGGATTTTTTTCCTGATTTTCTCCCTAAATTAGTCGTGTCCAATTCCTCCCAGTCACTAGGGGGCTCCCACATTAAGACTACTATGACCACTCAGCCGGTAGTGCCGAAGACTATCACGTGTTTCCTCCGAACCACGTGACGCCAGCCAGCCGCATCTTTTCGAACTGCTCACTCACGCACCGTTGTGGGCGGAGTAACACAGCGCTATCCGCTACTTCCGCTTGCGTGAGCTCACAGACGCCCCTGATTGGCTGTAATTAATGTGGGAGCACTAAGTACCTCTCATCTCTCCCCTGTGAGAGAGCTCGGCCAATCAGCTCTATCTAGACCTCTGGCTGCGAGAGGTTACAGCATCACCCGGGAATCGAACCAGCGATCTCCGGGTGATAGGACGAGCACTTTACCACTGCGCCACTCAGAGGCGTATTCCAGCAATTTTTGCTGCATTGGCTTTTTTGTGGGATTGGACCAGATTGGCTGGCTTTTGGCCCTCGTGGGCATGAGTAAGTCCGATATTCAATGTTACTCAATTCTCTTGCCGTGGCTGATCAGTGTATACATGTAGTTAGTTGAGAACATCTAAAGACACCCATCTTATTTGTCAAATTTTATCACTGGCCTCTATGGCTTCTAGACCCTTTTGGTTGTTCTATTATTTTAGGAATTTTCTTCTATTCAAACACTGACACTAAACTAATGTGTTTATGAGATGAGGATGTGAGGATTTAGTTCTTACAGTCCTAAACTGTTAGCTATTTAAGCTTCCCTTGTTGTTAGGCTTGAAGCTCCCATCCAGTACTGCAATCAACATCATGCGTGCATTGTTCACATTTCATTTTTCATACTGAATAGCATAAAAAGTAAGCCAGTCGTTGAATCTGTTTTTTTTCCCCTCTAATATGCTCCAGTAGCTTGGACACGTTTGTTATTTCTGTAGACACAGAACGAAAATAGCAGCTGATGAGTTGATTGGACAAACTCTCTTTGGGGTTGGCCCTCAGCTGACAAACTTGCAAATTGGTGCGTTATGATTGCCCGTTTGGTTTCCTGCCCTCCCTACCAAACTGTCCCAAAAAATTAATTGCATACATTTCCTCATTCGCTGGCATTTGTAAATCCCCAAGCAGCCAATTTACCGCGTGTGACTTTGAAATGTGTAAGCCATCTTGACACTGCTCTGGAGGGCTACGATAAGTCCAGGGCTTGAGCGTGTTTGTTTGAATATGGATTGTTTTTTTTTTGTTTTGTTTTTTTGCTTGCTGACTCCTAAGGGTGTTGGCATTGTAGTTAGGATTAATGAAGCTTTGCTTTGTGAGTGCAAACTCTAATTCTCGGATTTTCTCCCCTCTGTCTATCTGTCTCTCTCCCAGGCAGACGTTGCAATAGGCTTGGTTTTAGACATGCTAGCAATCAATCTCTCTGGCTTCTTTACTGCTGTTGCTTAAGCACTCGTGCTCTCGGCTCTCAGCGGGAAGAAGTACGGAAGGAGGATGGAGGGAGGGAAGAGGGAAGGTTGGACAGCTCTGAAGTCTAAATTCCCGCTGCTGCTCTTAAATCTGTGCATTCTGCAAAATGACTTCCTGGGATTACTTTCCACTTTAGACATCAGTCCGTGTTGGGGTCCATTCACGAGCAGATGGTGTAAATGAGCCAGGGGGACTAAAAGACTAAATTCTTTAAAAATCTGTATCATTTCGCGGTTAAAAGATTGGAATATTTCCACTTTCATAGAACCAAAAATAACAGCATCAACAGAAGTTGCGATCAGAAGTTCATTCCAGTGCAAAGTGTAGATTCATGATATGTGGATAGATAAAATAGAATTCCCTCTAGAAATATTGGCAGGCTTTTCCTAAAAATGAGCAAAGGTACAGTAGATGGATAGATAAGGAAAATGTGCAGGGATAGATAGATAGATGCCCAGAAATATTGGCACACTTCATGACATTTAACAGTGACCTCTATCTCTCCAACCAGACAGATAGATAGATATATAGATAGAGACCGAACTTCTCAGGTACGTCTCTGGAAAAAAGGATGGACATAGAAGGACACTGTAACTCTGTAGCGTCTGCCTTGTCCATACAGCGCCGGTAAATCTCATGCCCAGATGCATTACAGGTTTATTTGCCTCCTCCATAGTGTTTGACTACGGGGTGAACTGCGTGCGATGAATCATACGTCCGCCTTGTACTCTGAATATTCACCAGACAATAGAGGGGTGCAGCAGCATGTCAGGACCTCTGAATACAGATCCTGTTGCTAGTAGAGACTGAAATCTAAAGCACAGAGCTGTCTAAGCTGGGTCAAGCTGTTCAGCGTTCACTTCTTATTATTAGACCTGTTCTTATACCTGACTGTTAGACCTCCTGCTCTATTCAGAGAGCTCAGCATGGCTGCCACCAAGATTCACACCCACATCAAGAACATCTGAATAGACTGAATGTACAAGGTGTAATGCATGAGGAAACAAAACAAAACAAAAAACCAACCAAGAAGCGGATTTTCTCGCACGCTCTTGTTATACAAGAAAGTCTTAAATGAACAACGTGTGGATAATCAGCCTTGTCAGTTTGTTAATTTGCTAATTAATTAATTAATGTCAGGATATAACATTTAGCTTCATTTGTGAATAAACAGCAATTTTATGTAATCAGTTCCCCCAGAAAAATATAAGAACACACCAAGTGCTTTTACATCATTAAACTAGAATGCGTATGCTTCCTCCACTGTATAAGTATAAGAATGCGATCATGAAAAAACAAGTGTCAGATGTTTTGTTTGACGTAATACATTCAAGTGACACGGTGGCAAAGTGGTTAGTAGAGATTGGGGGGGGGGGGGTAAAGTCGATGCAGTTAAGTATCATAATTCTTTAGTTTGGCAGTTCATGTATCGCCGCCCCGACTCAAGAATCAATTGCTTTGAAATCACCAATAATTTATATTTTGTTTTTGTATTTGGTTTCTTGTCTGCCATGCGGAAAGCACAGGTTCGATTCCCACCAGATGTCCAAACCCCAGCCACTTTATGCAGTTCTGGTCCGGATGAAATGGGAGGATTGCGTCAGAAAGAGCATCCGGCGTAATTCCTGTGAAAAGTTGTTGGTCCGCTGTATCGACCCCTTGACAGGAGCAGCCGAAGGACTAACAACATTTGATGTTTGTATTTGAGGTGGAAATGTTGTAGTTCCTCTATAATTCTACAGGAAGCGTGCTTTAAACCATCCACATATTAGCAGGCAGCACATCATCCTGCGTGACAAGAGAAAATTATATGCTAAGTTTGTTTAGAATAAAAAAATAATAATAATTGGGGTCGCCAAAGCAGACCATCCGATCCGCACACAACTTGACATAGGTTTTTTACGCCGGACGTCCCTCCTGACGACACTCTCCCATTTTATCCGGGCTTGCGACTGGCACTGCATGCAGTGACTGGGTAGTATGTGGTGTGGCAACCGGGCTTGAACCCGAATTCTCAGGTCCCCAAATCAACTACCTAGTGCTTTAACCACATAACCCAGCGCTCCCATACTGATACAAATCGAATTAGCACCTAGGTATCGTGATATAATCGAATTCGGTTGGTCCCTGGTGATTTCCATCCCTAGTGGTTAGCGCTGTGGCCTCCAGGGTCGAGTTGGTGGGTTTCCTCTGGGTACTCCGTTTTCCTCCCACAGCCCAAAGACATGCAGATTAAACTAATTGACGTTTCTAAAAGTGTGTGCACCCTGTGTACGGTGTCCCCACCTAGTGCCTTGAGTTCACTGGGCCTCCCGAGACCCTGTCCAGGAAAAAGTTGTGATTTTGTTTTTAGCAAAAACAGTTTTTTCATTGCTAGTTTGTTAAACAATCGAGTGCCGCTGCTCCATTACAGCATGTCAGTCAATAAACTTAAGAGAACGTAAAGACGTGCTTAACATTGCTGTTCCTACAAATCTGTCAAATCGCTTGTAAAAACAATATTCATAGTTAATAGTGCTCTGTGGAAACAGGAATGACTTAGTAGATGTGTGTGTGTGTGTAGCGCTGGAAGTAACACCTCTCCACTTGACCTTCATTAATTCCCTCTGCGTGGGATCCAGTAAACATGCAGACAATGAATACAAGAGCCCTGTGCCGGGAAGAGCAGTTCATTTATCATTACCCGTCAGATAAAATTAGGGATAGGGGCATGAGCATGACCGCTGTCCCCAATGTTCCTCTGCTCTGATAAGGTTTGATTAAATACAAGCCACTGATGACGCGGCATGTTGAAGGGCACCCTTGCGTGGCCTCCGTACTCTAATTAGATTTGCTTTGCTGAGTGCCCTGTTTGATGCAGAGCATGCTTTTGTCAAGCTTTAATCCATGTGCTGGAGGTTATTGTGTCAAACAGATTGCGTAAGAAGTTCCTTTCAAAGCGTTTTATGTCACTTTACTTTGTTGGTTGTGTTATGAACTTCTGGCTGGTGTGTGCTGTTACTTTTGTGCAGACTACTGAATTTGTCATGGCACCTTATGTGTTAGCATCTGTTCCTCTTTCTCCCATGAGAAGGCAGAGGAGACCTGTGTCTTTTCTGCTTTAGTCACAAAGTCAGACAAAACAACGGCTGTTTTCCACTGCACAGTCAAAAACAACAACTGGGTCAAACAGACCTCTGGTGTCTCACGGCTACCTTTTTTCACTGGTCTAGACCGCTGGTTCTGGTCCCTTCTAAATGATACATCAGCTTGTACTTGATGGATTATTAATGGGGGGAAAAAAACGCTAATAAATCCACTAAAATACTGTAACATTAATAAAAAATGATGGTCTGAGCAGGGCTTTTATTTCAGTCGCTAAGGAGCGAGCACACCGTGCTTACCACACGGTCACTAGGGAACTGCTGTTGATGCCAGTAAATGTACACACACAACAATGAGCGATAAAAAAATATAAGACAACAGGGATTTACTGAAATATTAAATTGTAAAGCAGCCAAAAGGGTTTTTTAAAATAAATAAATAAATAAAAGTTTAACGCCTGAGATCTGTTGATGATGCAATTTGAATGCTGTGCAATCTCCATATTATATTACAGTACAGTATTACAGTTTGGGAGCTAAGATGCACCTCATTGGTAATACTTTAGGAAAAAAAAAAAAAGTAAAACAAAGAGCCAACATTACAACGTTAAAAGATGCGTGACATGAAATGAGACATGAGAAGCTGCTGCGTCCGTCCCGGAATTCTGCATCCTAATAGAAACTTAAGGGGCCGTGGATATTCTCGGACGCTGTGCGAATGGATGTTAAAACATAAATGTCAATGTCAACAGAACGTCGTCCCAACAGTGAACATCATCGCGATGACTTTACACCTCGGTCATGCAACATGAGAGGAACAGCATTTCCTGCTGGGTAATTTTGGTGATAAATGTCATCCTTGCTGCACAAAACACGGCTGTGCCTAGTTCACTCCTTGCAGCTAATGTATTTAAGTGCAAAATTGAATTGCATCAATCATGGTAAAATTTGCGAGACCACAGGGTGGACATGCCGCTTTAGCTGATAATAGCCAAAGCAGTTCTCTTGTTCCTTTGTAAATCCAGACCACTCTTATCATCATAAACCTGCCAAAGAATAAATACCCTCAGATTTGATTTGGGTCTACCTGATTCCACAGTGGTTGGCAGCACAGTTAGTACAGTCACCTCGCACCTCAAGGGTCCAGGTTCGATTCCCGCTTCAGGTCTGTGTGCTGTGTTCTCTCGGGGTACTCCGGTTTCCTCCTACAGTCCAAAGACATGCTGATTGGGACATTCGTATTAAATGAATGAGCATGTGTGTTTGTCCCTCCTGCGATGGATTGGCACCCCGTCCAGGGCGAACCCAGACTTGTGCCCCAAGTGCCACCGCAACCCTGTATACAGGATAGATGGTATATACAATGAGTGAGTGAGTGATTCCGCAGTGGAAAGGCAAATGAAAATTCAAAGATCTTCTAACTGATCAGATTCATATTCTCCTTGATCTCTTTCAAGGTGATTCCCCTGAACATCTGCGAGACACATTAAAAAGCGTTCTCTAGCACCGTCAACAAACATCATCTGAGGGAACATTTTTAGGAGGCATGGTACTCCTTACTACAATAGTGTTCCAGTGACCTGACCTGGTGACCCAATGGCTAATATCTTTTGAATTATTTTAACTGTTCACTTTACCCCGATTTTTTTGGCACCACCATTCCATTGCAAACATTAAGGCCTTGTTCACACGGGCGTTAAATCTTTGGATAAACGAACGCGCTCTGAACATCCTAGACGTTTATGTTGCGTTTTGTGGTGGTGCTCGATTGACTTCTACACTGGCGTTCGTTTGTCTCTGTCTAACGCCAGCCTGCAGCCCAAATTGTAGTTTGTGTGTTAACCTGTGGAGGCAGTGTGTCGGGGAACTGGATATGAAAGCCCTTGTCGTTTTATTTGAGGTGCCTCGTTTTAATATGGACTATTTTGCTATATTAGACATTAATCTTCTTGTTTTAAAAATTCTCGTAATACGGCGACAAAGGGAGAGAAAAAATTCGCCGCCGCTACTGGGTTCACCCTCTGACTGCACAACGTCGGATTAAACGAAATTTTTTTGTGGTTTATGAAGAAATGCAAACATTTTCGCGCAAGTTTCCACTTTTCATTGTCTGCTGCAGCTGGTGCATTTTTTTTCCCCCGCATTTCCCTATGTATAGCATGTAGGATCATGGGATATATCCAGTCCTCCAAAGCGTAAAATGAACGCGAAGAAAACGGACTAGAAGCATTTTCCTTGCGTTCGTTGGGATTTGAACGGCAAGAAAAAGCTGCATGCAACGTTTTTTTGACGCCGTATAAACGCGCAGCCGGACAAACGCACGTCACCAAAGCCCGTGTGAACACTCTCATTGACTCCTATGTGTAGAAAACACTCGGCGCTTGATCCGCACTCACGGGACACTACGAACGCCAGAAAAACGCTCGATTTTAACACCCGTGTGAACAAGGCCTAACAGTTAATAAAGCCTGTAACTACTGCATGAAAGCAAATAATTGCCTAGTTTGTGTCCAAATGATGTAATCTAAACCTTTTTTTACTGTAGATGGCTGTTTGTAGGGAATAAAGCACTATTTCTAACTTAAATGAAAAACAAAAAGTTTTCTTGTACTACTGCTACTGCAAGGACTGCTGTGGATCCTGAGCCTATTTCAAGAACAATATGTGGATAGAGGAGGATTTCACCCAGACACCTACAAATTCACATCTAGTGCCAATTTAGCATAGATGATCCGCCGACCTGCTTGTGTTTGGGAGGTCAGAGAAAATCAGACACCCTTAAGAGATCCCCACCCACACAAATACACAGAAAACAAGAGAAACTACCATCAGACCGTAACATGAGCTTAGGATCGAACCGGAGAACCTCAAGCCATGAAGCTACAACGCTACCTGCTGAACCACCGGACTCACCGTGGTTACTCCCTCAGTATTCAGCATTGAGGATATGTGTGTTATTTGTCCCTGCCCACTACATCATCTTTGCTTTATTCTTCACACAATCCGGTCAAAGTGATTATGAAGAGAATGAGCTGGCGTAAAAGCTCTAGAAAGTTTGGGCAATCGAACCGCGTCAATTTTGCTCTGGGACAAAAAGCATTGTCCAGGCTCCCAGAGGCAGTTTGAATAAGAAAACAGATCCATAGAAAGTGTCAGAGTGCTTCCACTAATATAGACTGATTTTCAGGTCAAGGTACATTGATATCTGCTTACAATCAGGCTGCAATTATCCCAGGCCCAATCCAGTTAGCTCTTTCCATCCTGCCTTCTCTTTGTTTCTCCCACCTGCTTTTCTCTTCCTCTGTCTCCGGATCGATCTCCGCATTGATTTCCTGGGCCTGCTCTGACAAACACCCTGGGATCTAATATCGAAAGGCGGGTCAAATTAAAATGGAGACGTTTGGCTCTTCTTGTAATGGAGCTATTGCAAGTTGCAGGGAGATGAATGGGACTTTTAATTAGAAAAGTGCAGCAGGTTCATGTGTGGGTAAGGATGGTTTATATGCCATTTTACAGCGACGCACCATGAAGTGAAAATGACAGTTCACCCGAGGACACGGCTGTTTCTTGTCTGTGTGGCCGAGCTTCGCGACATGCTTTTGTTCTCTGCGCTCTGTCCGAGCTGGACTTTTGTTGTCTTGATGCCTATCTGAGGGCATGATGTCCCAACTTCCCGATCGATGCCTTTGGTGCTCAGTCCTGTCGGTCACGGGGACACGTTCACATGCAGGAAGAACCGATGCGTCAATGCTCAGAGCAGCTAGATTTTAAATCAGCATTTTCTCCCGAAGAAAGCTAAAGCCGGATTGGCATCGACTGTATAAGTTGGCAGCATTAGAAGTGCTGGCATCAGGTATTTAGCAGTATATAAGCAGTCATGCCATTTGAGCTAATTAAAACAAACGCATCTTCTAAAGTAACAGATATAGTATATAGACTTCCTTTTTCTTGTCATGCAAGATCGTGTACTCGGGCACAAAAACAACCAGATCTCCATCTGTTTTAGATGCGTGACTAGATATATGTGTGTATTCAAGCAGCCCAGGTTCAATGTGAGTCAATAGTAAATGAAGACATTAGTCACTGAGGTACGAGGCTGCCTTTGAGGTTGATATGCATCAGGGGAGGATGCAGTGTAAATGCAGTATAAGCCTGCTAAAGCATGTTTATAGTCTATAGTCCAACTTAATTACGGATTTAACTTGTCACTCCCTGGTGCAGCAGGGTACTGTGCAGTACTGTGACCTTAGAAAGTATAGCTTATTCAACCCTCTCAGCCAGGGGTACTAAACGTAGAATGTAAAAAGGTCCGATCAATAAAATTTTCTTTGAGCCGAGGTCTGAATTTCATGTTTGTGTTAGGATTCAGGGACCCGTATTCACAAAGCTTCTTAAGCCTAACAGTTGCTCCTAGTGATGAAATTGTAAGAAAATTCTTAGAATTATGAAATTTTTTCAGACTTTTCCCTTAAATTTAGGACTAAATCTTAGTAAAGATAAAAATGATTCACAAAACATCTTAGCCCGAAAAACAGCTCCTAAAGTAAAAATTCTTAAGAGTAGAGAGTAGGACTTTTAAGAGGCTTAAGAGTTTCTATAGCAGAGGACAAAATGGCGGAAAGAAGAAATATTCTCCAAACACTGTTAAAAGTAAACCCTGCTATCCTGTCCAATTTGGTTTTCTTGTTCTCTTACTTCCTTCCATCTCTGACTACATACCATCCAAAAGTGCTACTTAAACAGACGGTCCTGCAATCATGTAAATTGGTAAAAGGTGAGACGTTTTGCTCCCATCAATCTAAAATGGATTACAAGTAATAAAATCAGTACGGTAAATAAATGTAAGAACTTAAATATAGTAACTACTGTGTGGAAATCGGTTGCTTCAAAAGTAGACACATTTTCAACATTTGGCCTTTTAATTAACTTTAAGATAGTTAGCCTTTAACAGAAACTTTGCATAAAGTAGCCTGTAGTCATGATTATACAATTTCTTCATATACAAACATTATGATTTCACTCTCTGTTGTATATTTCATGCACATATTCTAGTTAATTTCAAGACCTTTACAGAGGTCAAAGGTCATTTTTAGCAACCAATCACAGTCCTTGAATTGCTGCATCATCCCTAGAAATGGGGTCAACCACACCTCCTCACTAAGATAAAGGTTTTTGTACTTTCCTTACTCAGAGTTGCTCTAAGAAGTTTCCTAAATCACTTTTAGTTTAGGACTCCCAGCTAGGATTTTTTAGGCTGAGATAGGAGCTCTCTGAGAGAATTCTAAGAAGCTGTGTGAATACGGGCCCAGATCTCTATATACACAGTCATACACAGTTTATAAAAAAAATAAGCAAATTAAAATTCCCACACCATTTCAATAATATTTATTAATAATATATATTTGTCAGTTTTTAGTAACTACATTTAACATGTCGACAATTTGAACCATTTGATGGCCTTGTACATTTCATTATATTTGTATAGAATAAAAACTACTAAACAATTTTAGTGAATTTTCATTTGCAAGCTGCTGGCTGTAAATGATTGTGAAAGGACTCTGTCATAGTTGCTCTGTCATACCAGGCTCTATGTTCAGGTATTTTACACCCCCTCATTTCAGACGGCTGCGGATATTACCGACATGTGTTTTTTTCTCATAATGGTGCTTCACATTATTGAATTTTACCATCACAATGGTTTCAGGGCATATGAGAGAAAAACTTCCCGCAGGAAGAATAAAAATGTATTGATCTGTCCATTCATCTTTGAATTTTGAGTTTTCATAGTCTTTTGTTTCTGTATTTTCCACACACTCTGGTGGATGGCACGGATTGGCTCTGTTGAGTGATGTGTATAACCACGCCTACCTCAAGGGAAAAAGTGCTAGGTACCAGATATTACTCTTATAAACACATATACATTTATATACACATATATATAATTTTAGTGATGCCTGCTCTAAGCTCTGATTCCTGTCTGTACAGAGTTTTTTTATATTCTCTGTCTCCATGTGACGCTGTGCGTGATGCCTTGTTGAGGAACTGTTGTTTGGAGTTTGGTGTATTCCTGCCTTTCATGCACTGTTCCTTAAATAAGCTCTGGATCCATATGACTTGGAAAAACTGAAGTCAACTGAATGATTGATTGGATCATTATATTATTTAAGATTCCTCAAGCTACTATGAAGTGCACTTTGGTGAAAAAAAAAATAATGGACAGATTCTAGCACTTCATGTGGCATCCTTAGATGATTCAAAGTTAAACTGAGAGACAGAATACCTCCAGCAGGTCCAGGGGTCAACTTCTAGTGGGATGTAACAAGGAAGTGTCTTTGTGAGGTGCCCATAGTTCTTCAACTGTCTGTTCTTCAAGGATCTCCTTGACTGTCAAGATCCTTACCAGTGGCGGCTGCTCTACGACTACAATGGAAGCTCCACTTCCTCTACTATGTCAGAAAATAAATGCTCCTATATGCACCGTCGTATTTATATTGGTTTTAATAAAAGTGCGCTAGAACGCGTTCAACTTCAGGACTAGCTCGTTCAGAGTCAGGTATTTATTGTAGATTGTTTGACGCGATTTTCTTGTCATACATTTCCGTGCAGCACAGCGCGTTAAACCGTCCTGAAGCCCAGCTTCACTGGAGCGCTATGGTGAAGCACAGAGGAGCTTTTTTCACTGCAGAAAAGCTGGACCGTAATTGGATAAATGCACCAAAATCGTCACTTCCAGGGAAACTCAGCTTCTCTGGGACTGAATGGAGCAGAGAAGAAAACAAAACTCAGGCTCTATATCCCAGCTTACATCTCACATTCGCGTTCAACTTCACACACACCGGACTGCATTACCTACAATGCATTACCTACAACTCCCGGTGCTCCAGATGACCAGTCCGCCACTGCCCATGCGGATTTGCAGGTGAAGCGGTACGACGAACTCCTGCATTCTGTATTGGTTGCTGGTGATATAAACCATTTTTGTTTGTACAAATCATTCTTTAAATAATAAAAAAAAAACATATTATAGCGTTCT
>JAQMYK010000009.1:5028867-5045567 GCA_030014345.1 Clarias buthupogon
CCCCCCCGCGACCCTGTATTCAGAATAAAGTGGTATAGACAATGGGTTTTGTTCTATTGTTAGCATAGAATTAGCCACACAAAATGTGGTTTATCTGCAACCATGCCAACAGTATGAACGCTTTAAGGACATTCTATTCATATTTCAAGATGAATCAAAAAAAAAAATTATGAATAATTTGCTTACTTTTTCTTCCCACGACCTTCCCATGAAAAATCCAATTCATATTTATAATCGTATTCTTCACTGCTAGCTTCTCATAAGCTAATTTGACAGGATCTAGTAAAACCATATTTATAAAACTATATATTTTTACAGATAATGCTAGCTAGCCGATTTCTGTTACCTTCCATGACAGGACTGCGTTAAGAAGTTTAATAAATGATTAAAGAAAAAAATCTCCAAAGCTAATGCTACCTAGCCAAACTCACAGGCTAACACAAGAAAACTTGACGAGATTTCTGAAAGGATTAAATGATCATAGTGTTCATAGCTTCATGCTAGCTAGCTGGTGAACATATGCTAACAAGCGCTTTACGAGAGGATTTGATCAATTTCATTGCTAATCCTAGCTAGCCGATTACAGTTAGCTAATAAGGATGGATTGTTAAGCTGATTTTAGGTCAGATCCTGAGAGGATTTTGAAGTTACTTTGATCCATATTCAAAGCTTCATTAATTATTCTGCATACCTTACAACAGATAAATTGTTGAGAACATTATATGTACATACTGTGTGACCTGGTGGACGTAGGCTACCAATAAGGTTTCTTAGAGGCATATTACATCAAATTGTTGACTGGCTCACATAAACTAAACTGACAAGATTCCTTAGAGTATTATTAAGTCATATTGCTAAATATTCACTGGAATTCTGGTAGATAAAGAGATTCTGACTGATCTGAGCCATAGTGTTGCATCATTGTTGCTTCGCACCAGCAATTCTATAAAGCCATAACTCAAGATTGATTACCTATTGTCTGGATAAGTGAACCTTCATAAATCTCTGTTCTTCGGGCCATCTGTTAAGGTGTTCATTTATCGTCTTTGTGTCAGCGTCTGTAATAAAGATTAATTGTAGCCTTAATGCATTTGAAATCAGTAACTGTGTTTATTAGAAGTAGCTTTTTAAACATATATAAAGTACTATGAAAAGAGTGTTGAGCCCCCAGTTCTTCATATTATATTAAATTAAATGATGTAGATTCAATTAAAGAAATACAAACTCTTTTTTTTTTACTGTGACAGGCTGCAAAGAGCATAAAGACACAATTTTAAAATGGGTTGTATACGTAACAACCTCTGCAGCGACCTCATTTCCCCTCTCATCTGTTCCAACCACGAAGCATTCAGCATCACCAGTATACTAATCACCGGCCTCGTCATCTGCACCTGTTTATCACTGGTGGATGTCTTAAGTTAGATGTTTTTTTTTTATGTTTGAATGATTCATAGTTCACTGTGTGGTTTATTAAGCAAAAAGAATCATTCTCCTGAAACTGCTCAGGTTTAGGGACTAAACTTAAAATCAGAGCCAAAAATGTCCTTCAGGAAGTCTGGAGAACTATTCGTCAATCCTGGCTCTTTGCAAGCAAAATATGAAGAAATAAGGGATGGCACAAGTATACAGTACCATACTGTATATTTAGGACTCAGTGCAGTTTCAGATCCACAGACAAATCTTCAAGCGAATATAAAAACCAGCTCTTTTTCTCTCACTCCCACACACTGAAAATACTGTCCTCATCTTGTTTTCTTATTAAGCCTGTCTTTTTTTGGACACCGCTACATTTTTTTTTTTACCTATTTATCTATTGCTTGGTAACTTCTTGTCATGTTCGCCACTTTTCTTCTCCCACTCACAGTCTTTGTGTGTATATGTGTGTGTCTCCGGTAACAGCCTCTTGTGGGGGGATGCTAAAAAACGCCACCCTGGGCCGCATCATCTCTCCTGGGTTTCCTGGCAACTACAGCAACAACCTCACATGTCACTGGGTGCTGGAGGCCCCCGAGGGCCACAGGCTCCACGTGCACTTTGAGAAAGTCGCTCTCGCTGAAGACGACGACAGGTAACCACTATCGGTGTATGCATATCATTCTGATTTTGTCATCCCTAAATTCCTATATTTCATTTGACTAATTGCACGTCAGAGCCTGACACTCACATACAGGGGTGCATTCTAATGATGCAAGGGTACAGCCCTAAATCTCAATCCATGCCTCGAACCTTCCCGCGTTCCCATCTGTGGAATCCACGGCAGTCCGCATTGAGCATTCAGCATAATTAAGAGCATCCCTCCCATGCAAATTAATCATGCAACCACGGAGGCCGTAGCAGAAAGTACAGGAGAGCGGAAATTTAATTACATTTTCAGACTGTCTTGAGGCAGAGCTAACAAATGGCTCTTTAATGAATCCGCTCCACTGCGGAGCCCAGCGAGACGCTACCTCCATAGATGAGACTGAAAAACATGAAATAGCCCGACTTAAAAGCCTCAACGCTCTTTTGATCTTTCCTTTTCATTGTCGCTTACAATTGTGATGATTCCTAACACCGATCTGTGGTGGGTTTTTTTTTTTCTGCACAGGCTGCTAATCAAGAATGGGAACAACATCGATTCGCCTGTTGTGTACGACTCGTACGAAGTGGAATACCTTCCCAATGAGGGGGTAGTAAGCATAGGGAAGCATCTGTTTATCGAGTTCACCACGGACGAGACGGGTACCTGCACGGGTGCTGCCATACGATATGAAGGTACTAACACACCAAGCATACACAATTATAATTAATACCCATGCCTCATTTTCTCAGAAGCTTTCCATAATCCAGTGTGGAGCCCAGCAGTGGCAACCTTGGGCTTTTACCTCTCAACATCTGTATTACTAGAGCAGAACCTTAAACGTCATTCCAAAAAATGCCACATTTAAATTTTAACCGCTCAATCACACGGTCTGTATTGAATTTAATTCAAGACTAGAAGTGGTCATTTTATCCTGAATTATATCACCACTACCACCTTACCTATGAATACCTATTTCTTAATATTTTTATCTAAAAGTACTGAACTATTTTTGCTATCACAGCCTGCACAAGCCATCTCAGCTCTCAGCTTCTCACCTAAAGTAATGCCAAGTTAAAGAGGTTAATCCTAGTGGCCTGTTCACATCTTAGCAAATTATTACATTTTGATAAAAATGGCAAGTAAAATTCATTGTGCAAACTTTCAGCAGGCGAATTCAGGTCAAACCGGGATTTGTGAATGAAGTTTTTAAACTAACTGACATTTACAGAAGATTTCAAGAACAGTATGGTGATGAGACTATTAGCTGTAAAAGTTTTAGAGAATGCCGTACGTCCATAAATGACGATCATGCTAGAGGTGACTCTGACCCCACTGCGGCCGTTCCCGTGAATATTCAGCGAGTGGAACGCCTAATCCTTGATAATCAACACATAACTTAATGCAGAAGAGAAGTATCTATCTGTTGGAACTGTACACACACAATCATTCACCAACACCACTCGCACATTACAGGAACTCGGCTGGGAGTTATTGCCACATCAACCGTACAGTCCTGACCTCGATGCAAGCCATTTCCACATGTTTAGGCCATTAAGGGAGTTCCTGGGAGGCCTGGGTTTCAGACATGAACCAGTTCGATCATGGCTCTGGCGTATTGAGAACAAGTTCTCCCTTGATGGTATCCAAGCACTAGTGAAACGCTGGGTTGAGTGCATTAGTGTGGCAAGGAAAATAGGGAGTTTTTACTTTCATAACTGTGTTCTGTTATTCTATTATTTAAAAGTCCTGGTTTGACTTAAACACCTGGTATATTTTTGGATCTACTTTTTAAGTACATTTATGGTTATTTTAAGTATCTACTTTTTTTCTTTTTCTTTTTTTCTTTTTTTTGTATACACATTATATTTTTAAAAAAAAATTGTAATACACTTTTTTGTATGTTTTATAATCCAATTATATGACATTAATTTGTTTGTCATTTACATTTGGGATCCACGTAAATATTTTTATGACCTACTTTTTAGATATTTCAATATGGGTCATTTCCACACAGACAGTTATGCACCAGCTTGGCATTTTGTTAGATTTTAAGTGAGCTCACTCCTGATGTGTGTCTTTGTCAGCGTTTGCCGAGGGAACGTGCTACAAACCGTTCGTTAAATACGGCAACTTCTCCAGTAACGATGCGTCGTTCGGAGTGGGCACGGTGGTGGAGTTCTCGTGCGAGCCGGGATACACGCTGGAGCAGGGCTCCGTCACTATTGAGTGTATGGACCCTGAGAACCCACAGTGGAACGAGACAGAACCGGCCTGCCGTGGTGAGTGTGCACTCTGTCAGCAGTGTGTGTGTGTTCAGCCTTTGCATACAGACGTCTTTAAATAAATCCTAATACAACATGAAATATATATAGTAACATTTCCATGTATATATATGTATGTTTGTATTTGTGTGTGGCAGCTGTGTGCAGCGGGGAGATCACAGATTCGGCAGGAGTGGTGCTCTCTCCCAACTGGCCTGAAGCCTATGACAAAGGGCAGGACTGCATCTGGGGCATCCATGTGGAGGAGGACAAGAGGATCCTGCTGGACATCCAAGTGTGAGTCGATCACTAACTCCAAAAATCGTACTGTATTATTTTTTTTTCAGTCTTGTTGTGTAAGCTGTGGGCTTTCCTTTGGTTTACAGAGGTTTTCCCGGAAATCTGTCTGTGTGCGTTTGTGTTTGTGTAAATGGGAAATAACAGCTGCTTCTTCTTTTTGTGCTATTGTCTCTGCAAATTTCACAATAGTTGTTGCATTAGATGTAACTGTGTGTGTCCATGTGTGTATAGTATTAGTGCATTTAATGATAATATCATGTTCAAATGACACTAATTAGAGGAAAATGAGTCACCGTTTCTATTCAGATATTAGTTGTTTCTACGGCAACGCACCCTAGACCACAATGGATACCAGTATAGGCCTCCCACTGGTTTCTTTAAGACAGAAAGCTAAAGATGCGAGCAGGAAACCCGATTGTAACTACAGTACATCAGAAACAAAACACTGTGTGAGGCATGCTGGGATGGGAAAATAGAAAATAATAATGGGTTGACATCTGTTGACGCAGCCAGACACAAAGTGCCATCACCTTTACCACTGTGACGTTTGTTATTCTCTGAAAAAGTTCAATCATATGGAGAAATTTTATTTATTAACCCTCGACCCTGGAGGTGGAAGGCGACTGTGCAAGCCACTAAGCACCCATGCTGCCATTCAGAAGTGTTATTATGCATCTTAATCCAAATGACTACATCAACTATTACAGTTTTTAATGTATTATCGAAAAACATTTAAGCTGTTTTATTCATTTATAAATGCATTTAATATTGTGAAATATCTATGAGACAATTATATACTGTAGCTGCTATAAAAAGACTCCCCTTTTTTTTTTTGTCCGCCAACATTCAGCATATCAACAGTTCTATATTTTCTTTAAAGACCAATTTGTTACATTAAAAAATAAAGTAAAAGAAGATATTGTACAGGAGACAAAACCGTATTATTGTACATGTCCTTACATGTTTAGAGTCTTCAAGTCCTTTGGTCCAGTCCTGAACTATCTACTGGTTTTCTCTGCTCCAGAGCGATGGCTATGGGACTGCACCAGGCGCAATTAGACTCTGGATCAAGATGTACAGCGCTTTAAGGGACACGCCCACGCACACACATAGAGCTCGGCGACGTGCACCGCGAGATCGTTAACGCTGCTGAAAGTTGACCAACATCTGAGCTCTGTTTTTGAGGCTAATGACCAAAAGCAGGCGAGGAAATCAGAAACGCTCGAAAGCGTGTTTTGCGCGTTTCCGTTGGACATGTACACTACTGTGCACAAGTCTTGAGCCGCCCCTCAGTTCTTTATATATTGCTTCCAAAGAGCAGACTTTCTTGTATTTTTAATGCAGTTTTCAGGAATAGTTCTTCAGGCTTCCTGAAAGACTTTTAGAGACACATGTTAAGGTCATTACAGAAAGAACCAAGGTTTTTAATAGTATCTTTAGGCATTTTGCAGCTTGTCACAGTAAAACATTTATTCGATATTTCTTTAATTTAGTCTACATTATTTAATTTAATAAACCGGTGGGGGATCAAGAGTTTTGCACAGTACTTTATTCAATTACACCATTGGCTTTCTCTGCTCCAGATCAGGACTATAGGGAGGACACTTTAACACCTCAAAACTGAGTTGTCGACAGTGTGGGCAGAAGTGTGCGGATGTGCATCGTCATTCCAGATCACAACGCCCTCGGATATCAGTCTTCTTTGTTTTTAAAACCAAGTTTAATCTTCAGCTCTTCAATAAGCGTATTGTATTGATCACTGCTCATTTTTTAACCTTTTTCCTGATAATGTTCCAAAACTTCGAGGAACTTTTTCTCTGTCGGTTTTATCAGCATAGAAAGTGCTGATGAGACCGACAGAAGTCTTAGGAGTGCCGATAATTATTGACTTGCCCTTGCGTGTGTCTATATACAATGGAACCTTAGATTACGAGCATAATTCGTTCCGGAAGTGGGCTCGTATTCCAAAACACTCGTAAACCAAATCGAATTTTCCCATAAGAAATAATAGAAACTCAAATTATTCATTCCACAGCCCAAAACATAAATACATAAAAATAATTAACACAAAATATAAAAGTAAGAATAAAACAAATTAACCTGCACTTTACATTTTAAAAAAGTACAAATAAATCCCAACAGATAAGTGTTTCTGTTTATGCGCACAGACGCTCGTGTGTGTGTGTGTGTGTGTGAATCTAAAGTAAGCTCCCCACTCCCCCTTCTCGTCTTACACAGTTACCCTTCCTCCACTCTTTTCACACACATATGCGCACACAATGGAAATGCTGTTTTATCGGAAAAATAAACAAGAAATCTCTCTAATGACCCTTAGGCAGAGAGAGAAAATGGATCTTTAACCTCTCTAATGAGACTTGCTTTTGCTTTACACACAAGCATACAGACACAAAATAAAATGTTTTATGCGCACACACGTAGTCACAGTGTTATAGTAAACAGTACACACCTGCACGGATGTTGATTATACCAGTAACAGTTACGCGCACTAAGACCTAGCAGGGGAGACGATTAGCCACAATTCCGCAGCACAAGAGAGAGAAAAACCATTGGCCCAGTTGTGATCATGTGACGCTCGGCGTCAAAACAAGAAGCGCGTGCGTGATACATGATATTCGGTGCTCGTAAACCAAGACTTGTTTGTTTTCCAAGTAAAAATTTATTAAAAATCTTTGCTCGTCTTGCGGAACACTCGCAAACCGCGTTACTCGTAATCTGAGGTTTCACTGTATATATACATGTTTATTTTATGACGTCATTATAAATCCAGTACAAAAAAAAATATTTCAGACAAAAAAAAGAAAAAAGACAGCTTCTGGGTTTTGCAGGCATAAGAAAAGAAACAGGTGCATCAACATTTAATTTTGCATGTGCCTAAGGTTTTTTTCCATAGTATCGTAACTATTTACAAGCTACTTGAACGCAGAGTGACTTAAGGCATGAAATCGGTCAGCCCTAAGTCTTTCGGAATACTCTGTATAGTCTGCATCCTCGTTTGCATTCATTTCCCGTATTCGTTAATGCAATATGTTGGGAGCGTGGAGGGCAGCGTGAGCGTGCTGTACTGAAAGCTGTCAGAGGAATCCATCTGGAAGGGCAATATGTTCATGAATGGCTGTGTTCATTAGGAGCACACAGTAACGACAGCAATGCATTCTGGATATTGTTCACACTCACAAACACACGGTTTCTCAGCCACCATGTCATTAACATTGACTGAGTGATTGTGGAAAGGGGGGGTTCAAAGTAGATAGACTAAACAAACACCGTCATTATATTTTTATCCCGTAGTGGGTATCTTGTATCTGGAAGGTTATTAGTCAGAGAATTAATGTTAGAGAAAAAAGTGCATGCTGATGACATGATTGGGTGAAAAGAACGTGGAACGAACATATCTGGTTTAAACAAAAATATATGTACTGTATGAACGTATATATTGTGTTAAAATGAAGATCGGATCAAAGTGGCAAATCTGGGAGTGGCTGGGCTAGAAAGAAATCAGCCCCAGCTTCGTTCCTGTATCATATATTATTATGCGTATGTCTTTTGGTTTTGTTTGGTCCGTGGGGCTGTTATATTTGGTCTAAAATAAAAAATAAAATAAAAAAATCTGAGAAATCCTCAGCTCACATTAAATATCTGGTTGATATGTTTTTTTTTTATCTCTAAAAGACATGAAAAGCCCTGCTAGCTCATTTATACCAGCTGTTTCTGGTTGTGCATAATGCTTCTGTAAAGCCAGAACGAGACCTCGCTTTTCGTATAGAGTGGGATTTTGTAAAGGGATGGAGCTTAAGGAAGTGGAAATGTGTGTGTATGTACGTGTGTGTGTTTTGTTGTTTTCATTACAGGGGTGGCCGCCCGTTTCTCCCCTCTAATGAGAACGTTCGCGCTCTGCCATTATCGTTCGACAGTGTTCGCCAACTCGCAATTACTCACAACCCGTGTGCATAATGACGGCTGATTAATTGATTTAGCATAAACAGGAGGGCTGGCCCTGCGCTAATTACAACACGGCTCTGTTAAAGTAAGCACGCAGGTGCCAGTATACACACCTGGCTGGGTTTGAAGGCGGACCACACATAGCCAATGTGAAGGAATTATAAAGAGGTGGATGTGTGATGAGAGCAGACCTGGTCATCTGGAGAACCAGCTTCAGAGTAGTGACGCAGCTGAACCGCTTCGTTATGAGATCGGAGCCCGCTTGTGGACACTTTGGAATCTTTTCGGAAATTGGAATCTTTTTTTTTTTGTTCATCCAATAGAGTAAATCATTTCTTCTTTTTTTTTAAGACAAATTAAAAGACAAGAATCTGGTGGAATGTATGATATGAACTTTTCAGAGGATATGAAAGACGATAGAGGCATTCATTAGAGAATATGTTATTAGAGATTAGTCCTATCATATTCAATAAAAGGGGGAATTTTGCTCTTTTTTACTATTGATATTTGAACATACTTTGGATTTAAATGAAACAAGTATTAGCTATATTTAAAAACAGCACACATCTGCTGTAACAATGAGAATTTCGATGCAGACGAAGTTGATAAAACCATAAAGATACAGAGATTCTTCCTGCTTCCTCCAGCTTCTGCATAACGAACTTAAGAGCTCAACCGCCTCCTTTAAGCCAGCCTTTAGTCTTTGGCGCTGCTCGTGGTTGGCACTAGGCCCGCACGCTGCTCGGAGTTATGCCCCTGAGGGCAACAGATTTTTGTCAGCCTGGTGATTGCTAAGCGCTTTTTAAAGCCTTTCTCTGGCAGCCAACACTTTGGCATTTCAAAACCCTGTGCTTAACTGTTCTAATTAAAAAGCAAGAGAGTTATATCAGCAGAAAAAGCTCATTTTTTATTGTTCGTGACCTCATTCAATCTGTTTAAAAGCCTGTTCGAGCAGGGCAGAGCTGGAGAGAACAGGTCTTTCGGGAGACGGCTGGCTGTTGATTTCAGGCTTAAGTCTTATGGAGAGCGTTTAGGCCGTGATGAATGATCGTTCAGCTCCTCTTAAACAAGAAGGTTATTTATGGAATGTTGCGGATGCACATAGCGGAATTAGTTCTTCCAAATTCATCTCCTCTGTCTTTCATGGTGACACTTATGTCTCTTCTTGACCCTAGTAAGATTAGTGCTACTATCATTCACTAAACTACGTGATCTAAGCTGTGCTTTTAGCTGCATGCCTGTCTGAGTTGTTCATTTCAGATCATTCTTAGTGATTTTATTGCACCTGGAAAACTTCACTGATATCCATCAGCCTTCTGAGCAGCGATATTTCTATTGTTAACACGTGTGGCTCAGTCCCATATGCTCTTTCCAGTTACCTTCACCACTGGGGCTCATTGCAGCCTCATTCTTTCTTTTTGGCTCCTTCTTCCCTCTGGCTTCCTCCGTGTATCATTTGTATTCTGGAAGCAGCTCAGAGAGTTAGTTAAACCCAAGTGTGTCCTCGACGTGCAGGTGGCAGACCCAGACATGCAGCTCCACTCTGGGGCCTGGTGCCTATTCTCACATGTCCCACGGACATTCTTATTTTTAATTAGACCGACTTTAGTTGCTTAATCAAAAATGATAATCACTCAGAAATACGGAGGCCATTCAAGTCAGACCCAGGGCTTATGATTGTGCAGAATAACAGAACACAGTTATGAGAGTAAAAACTCCATTTATTTCTCTATATAGTCCGCTGCTCCACTTATCCCAGTGTTTCACTAGAGCTTGGGCACCATCAAGGTCGAAAGTTTTCTCAGTATGCCTGAGCCATGATCGGACTGTCTGCTTCATGTCTACAACGCCGGCCTCCCAGGAACACCTTTAATGACCCAAATATGTGGAAATGGGTTGGATTGAGGTCAGGACTGTACAGCGAAGTCCCAGCTGAGTTCCTGTAACACTCAAGTGGTGTTGGTCAATGATGTTGTCTACGGTTCCCACAGACAGATGCATCTTTCCGCAAGTTGGCGACAAGTTGACTGTTGATGGTTTTAACAGTCACGGTAAGGACAGCAGTAGGTTCCGAGCCACCTTGGAGGGGATCGTCATTCATGTATGTACAGCCTTCTTTGCACCATTCAAATGTTTTACTCTGTCTAAAGCGACATCACTAAAGTGATGAGTCTCTTTCGAAGTCTTCTGTAAATGTCAATCGGTTTGACGCCTTCATTCACCAGAAAGCTCATCACAAGGCCCTACATGTATACATGGCCTCATGCCCACATACCAATGGGTAGCTCAAGGATTAAGACGTTACATTACAGATCAGAAGGTCACTGGTTCAAACCCCAACACTATAAAGATGCCACTTTTTGGACCTTGAGCAAAGCACTTAACCATCTACTGGTCAGGTGGATAATTAGATAAATGTAAGACGCCGTGGATAAGTCGGCCAAGTTGTCCTTCTTTAAGGACATGTTCTGGACAGACACGAGGAACAGCGAGTGTGAGCGTCCTGCCCGATGCCGGGAGAAGGATTAGGAATATGATTTGCCAGCAAGGCAATCGAGTAAGCTGCATGAAATCCTAATGATCGTTTAAGACTCGGTCCTGTGTACACCCATGTGCATTGAGTCATGTAAACACAGCCTGGGCTCTGCATGAGCGGTGCCGGGGATTTGCAAGACAGGAGATTGATAGGTACGAGAGGACTGAGCTTTCCTCTAGCTATCAAGAGATCCGAGGCTGCCTCCGAAGTACTCTCCAGTTCACTGGTGGCGAATATTAACAGCGGCCGTTCCTTAGGAGCTCGTGAGGACGGCCAGGATGTGTCTGGCAATCAGCCAAGTTCTAGAACCTCAGCTAAGAGCCGCTCGCTCTTATTATGCCATTTAGTTTAAGCAGGAGCGTGTGCTTAAGTGTGTGTGTGTGTGTTTGTGCATGCATGTACGTGCTCTATCCAGTATGACTGCAAACACATCAATCAAATATGAGACTTAAGACCTGTGAAATTACACAAGTCAGGACTATAATGTGAGTGTGTAGGTGTGTGAGTGATGGTTCACTTGCATAATGAACCTGATTCACAGATAATGCATGCACATGCACACACACTCAAACTACAGCAAACAAGAAAAAAAAAAATGCAATTACATGAATTGTTGGCAGATTGTCGTATGAACCACCTGAACCCCTGTATAGTCATTAGAAAAACAGTGCACACACTACACACACACACCGCTTGTAAAGGTTAACTCCATTGCACTTCAGACTTGGCTGTGTGGACACCTCCAGCGGTTTTTCATATTACAAATAAACAGAATGGCCACTACAGAATTGAAAACATGATTGATTCTTCTAGCCGACACAGCTCGCTGCTCAGCCAGGCGCGAATCTTTCCACCCTGTGTGCTTTCTGCTTTTTCACTGCTTATCTTGGGCCGCTGAAAAAAAGAAAAGAAAAGAAAAAAACAGAGTGGCGCTCCGAATGACAATTATTCCGAGTGTCCCAAATGCGGTAGCTCTGTTGCTCTTTCTTCGCTGTATTGGATTGTCACATCTGTTTATCGGGGCGAATGCCGCCCCGTTCTTTAAAGTAAATAATTCAGCTCGTGAAGCAGCTCATCAAAATGCTAATGATCTTGAAGCCCAGTGGTGTGGACATGTCGGCTTCAGCCCGTGTTTGCCTAGGAGCTCGAAACTAAGTGCGCGATGCAGAGTTCTGTCAGTGTAGACTGTTTAACGGCCAGGGGAGTTCAGTTCGCTTGAAGCTCTGGCTGTACTCTGGTAAGCTTCTCAAACTGGGCATTATCATAAATGGATCATTTTATTCCCATTACGCAAGAAACATACACAGACGTCTACATATTCATGAGTTCGAAGATCTCTGAATTATTCAGTGTTTATTTCCAGTCAGCTCCTGTCGATATCACTCCGGGTTTAGATCCCGCATAAAGCCGTTCGGATGTCTCCGTGGGAAAGAGCGAGTATTTGCCAGATAGGCAGCAAAGCCGACAAGACAAAAGCATGAAAAATGAATGTGTTTTAAGGCATGAAAGTATGCGCACATCCATTCATAAGCCCTTTATCCTGGACAGACTTGTGATGCATCTGAAATACTAGGCTGTGGTCCACCTGGAAAGGACACTAATCTATTGCAAAGTCGCAACCACACAGGAAATATCCAGGAAATACTTCAATGTGATGTCACGTTTCTGAATATTACTCTGAGATGCCAGTTGATGAGATCCACCAACCACACAGGTTCCCAACTCTGGTTCTGTCCTTAGTGTTTTCCCTGCTTGGGGCGTGTTACAGCAGGTGTGCAAGACAGAAGGTTCTCCATGACCAGATTCAGCCATAAAAGTCACTTTGTCTGTCTACAGTTATTGACTGCTACACAATATCTGGACCAGGCTAGGACCAGATATAAGGTAATCTCAGGACCGAAACTGACATGGTGCTGGTGGTGTAACAGCTTCAGTGTCCCTCTTGGGTTAAGGAACTGTTCATCACTCAAAACTAACCAGGCAAATAACCAGTATAGAAACTGACACTGCGTGTTAGCTGTCTTTTAACCTAGATAACGTGCATGATCTGAATGGAGAACCTGGAAAATCGACTTATCATAGGCTGTTTCTGACTACGCATACATTTCCCAGTGCAAATATTAACCTAATTGTAAGTTTTGGACTTCAGTTGTGGTGTAAAATAATTATAACATGTAAAATGTGCTCTCTTCCAGCCTTCATCTTGGTAAGAATGACATCCTGACATTTTACGATGGCGATGACCTCACCGCCAACATCCTGGGCCAATACAGTGGCACTCTACCCAGATTCAAACTCTACACCTCCATGGCGGACGTGACTATCCAGTTTCAGTCTGATCCGGCCACCAACATCTACGGCTACAACAATGGCTTCGTGGTGCATTTCTTTGGTAGGCGGCACTTCCTTCTTTTTTCCTTCTTCGTAGACATGGGTTTTGGTAATGTAGGTCGATGTTCATAAATGAATGAATATGCTCGTAGAGCAAGAACGGGGCAGCATGCTTTCTGCCCCAGTTGGCCACAGTTGCCAATTCTTGTTGGGATTCCAGTTTATGACCACTAGGTGAAATGGTCACTGTGCTTGCACAACTCTTAGAAAGTCAAGAAAACCAATGAAACAGCAAATTGGAGCACTTTTTAAACCATTGGTCACTCATAAAAAGGTCATTAGTATTCCAATGTATTGTAAAGCACATGAATTTTGAATTTGGAGTTGATAAATATTAAGATATTTTTTGAATGGCTGTTATCAACTAAAGGTCAGAAAAGAGCTAGTGCGCTAGTGCAACATTTAATCTAAAAAGAAAAAGAAAAAAAAAGAAGAAAAAAAGACGAATCTTGGTAATGTTCCGTCTGAGCCTAAAGCCACTGGTGTCACAGTAAGCATTAGTGCTGCCAGCTTGCTTGGCAGCGCTGTACGTTGGCTTGTAGCACTGTGGACAATCGTTGTGAAAGGATGTCATACTGCTCTCTGGCTGCAGTCTCATTTACATGCAAAATGATGCACAACGTGTCACCTCAGCAGCGTTCTCCCTTTCCAAGCCCGCCCACGTGGCTGCAGCATTTGGCGCTCGGCTCAGCGCGGTCAATGGGCGATTGTGAAACTGCTACTTCCATTCAGCCTTATATGAAACCGTCTAGCTGAAAAACGATCCGACGTTACGATGATCCAATCCATTAGTAATAATGCGCTTTTGTCCTCTCTGTCTTTAGAGGTGGCCCGCAATGACACATGCTCAGAATTACCAGAGATCACGAACGGCTGGAAGAGCACTTCCCACCCGGACCTGATCCACGGAACAGTTGTGACCTACCAGTGTTACCCGGGCTTCCAGGTGGTCGGATCGGAGATCCTCATGTGCCAGTGGGATCTGACGTGGAGCGGAGACGTGCCCAGCTGCGAGAAAAGTAAGTGGTCATAAGAGCATCGGGAATACTTTAGCGCAAACTTTTTTTTTTTAAATCTTTATCCCACCTGGAGTCACTTCAAATTAAAACACCGTTTAAGACTAAAATAATTTATGCAGAAATCATTTAAGTGTGCAGACTGATCAAAGTGCTGAAAAAAAAAAAAAAACAGTTGCAACCATGGTGCATTTTTAGGGTTTACAGGAAAGCTGAGAAGACTTGTTGCACCATTAAAAATACGAGCCAATCATCTTCGAGTATGCGAATACAGATCATGACAGACTGAGAAATCGCAATTGTTGGCAAATTTCTGTGGCATAAAGAAGTAAAGCATGTTTTGTGACACGCTGTTTTTGGAAAATCATCAACTTTGCGATAGTAAGAGTGAGACAAAATTGAAAATAAGCATGAACAGAGCTTGTGAAGAAGGAGTAACCTTCTTATTTGCAAATAAATGCGTTCAGCTGTCCAGTGTCTCCACAACTGCTGTTTCTCTGGATAATATCTGACTGATGTGAGCCAAGTCACTGTGTGGACTTTTCCATTTTTCATCCGAGTTAATTTTCTCACACTGAGGGCGTTTTATATCGTCGTGAATATTAAGATTGTTGCCTAGCAAACTCATCATAACGCCGCTTGAATTTATGGCCCGACTTTGGCTCTCTACATACTGAAGTTTCAGCTCGCACGCTTTCATTTATCACTAGTGCAGAACCTTGACGATAAGCTAACACACTGGTGATTAAATCATTGTTCTCTGGGCTTTTATAGAAATGCAGAGCATCAGTTCAGTATGTCTCTCAAACACCCGAACTGATAAATAGTACGACCAATTCATTTCCCACACACACACACACACACACATATACACCATTCCAAAGCATTTCAAAAGGCATTCATGGTTATCGTTATACGGTGATAAAAAAAATTCCCATCCTCACGGGCTCGGAGGAAGCACATCATCTGCTGAGTTTTAGTGTAAGTGGATCTACTGAATTACTCTCATAAAAACCCTTTTTACAAGAGAAATTGTTCGCTAAAGCCCTGCATTTATCTGAATTCCATTCACGTCAGAATTACAGTTAATCAAAATCAATGTCCTGAATCATGTCACGCTCTGTCTGTCTTTTGACGTGATTAAAGTGCGTGGGCCAAACCGATGCAGTAATAAAATGCCAGACACGTGAAAAGCAATGCCATGACTGTACAGACAAGTGACTCAGATGCTCTGGAGAGCTGAGAGGAAGAACTGCCACCTACAGGCTATAACTTTTTTTTTTTTTTTTATCCTAAAACTCTGGTTTCTATTTAATTTCCTGTTCAGACCTGATATGAAGGTGTTGCTCAGATAAATCTGTAAGAGATCATAGAGGTAGGTGCATGAAAAACATGAAATATTTACTCGTGATAGATGTTACCCTCAACTAAACTTGAACTCGTTCCCATGTTATTGCTTGTTGAACTAAGACCTACACTTTATTCTCTGGCTGAATCTCAAATGAACTTAAGAACATAGTGCACTTCTTACGTACCTTCTGGAAGGCCATATGATATACATGAACATATATAGTGAATATACATCCATTTGGGTCTTGAGCTACCTGTATTTGAGATAGATGAGCTGATCATGATGGATTACTGATGCGAAACAAACAAACAAATAAAATTACACTTGAAGATCATAATTTTTTTTCTTAAGACTGAATATGAATTTTTACTGTTTATGACACCTTTTACATACATAGTCATTGTGCATTCATTTAAATTAATTACATTTTAAATTAAAAGTATAAATTTAATATAAATCTGGAATTTAAAAAACAGCAACATTTTAAGAACTTTACAACATTTATTAAATTCTGTTCTAAATTATATCATTTGATGATTATGTGCATCTGTCATGTTATCTAACAAAAACTTCCTTAAAAATGTTTATATCATGCTCTGGACCTTAATACCAAACCTTGTATTTAATTTATTATTTTATTCTATTTTTTTTTTTGACAATTTGAGACTCTTTTAGGCGGCACGGTGGTGTAGTGGTTAGCACTGTCGCCTTGCACCTCCAGGGCCTGGGTTTGATTCCCGGCCAGGCTCCCCGTGCTTGGTGGGTTTCCTCCGGGTACTCCGGTTTCCTCCCACAGTCCAAAGATATGCAGGTTAGGCTAATT
>JAQMYK010000009.1:5060826-5072205 GCA_030014345.1 Clarias buthupogon
GTTGGTTATTAGTGTTTCACTTAAAATATATTTACATGTGTGTGTATAAATATTAAATGCTAGGCTTACATACAACGAAAAGGAAAGTTATAAGTTTACGCTTATAACCTCGGGAAATCTTTTTAAAATACAGTAAAAATAGCCCTGTTGTCCGTTGCTATGTAGCAAATCCAGACCTTGCTCGCGCCGCCGAAGTCGGAAGAAGGAGAGAAGCGGAGCCGGAAGTTGGAGAGGAGCAGCAGGAGAGCAGGGCGCGCGACCAACCACGACACCTGCGACAGCTGCCGAGAAGGAGGCGACCTGCTGTGCTGCGACCACTGTCCCGCCGCCTTCCACCTGCAGTGCTGGTACTACACCTCCTCACACACACACACACATGCATATGCACTAACACATCTGATAAAACTTTACCACAGGATCATTTAAAATTAGCTGTACACACGTGCACCCCAGGGTGACCAGTTCACAACCCCAATTCCAACCCTGGTCCAGGAGTTCACCCTTATTTTCACACTATTTTGCAGGTTGGAGTCCTGATTCATCATGTACTTCTTGCTTCGGTTTCATGTCGCACACATAAGTATACAAAGTAGGGACGGGAGTCACCGGTCACCTCATCACGATACCTCAGTACCGATTCAGTTCTGTAATTATCATGATTTTATAAATATTTCATTTCTCTCCAATTTTGTTACAATCTAAACTTTAAAAAAAAAAAAAAGTTTAGAGTAATGAAATGTAGCTAGTTCCTTATAACTATTGTTTTCTCGCTTACAAACCAAAGGTGCAGCATTTAAACAATACAAGCCGAGTTTAAATACAAGAGTTTAACATTTAACTGAGCAGCATGTTCAGCTTGGTTCTCCGTTGTAATTATAATTTCTAAACAAACTTAGCAAATAATTCACTCCAACCACACAGGACAGAAATGTGAAAATGTTTCAAAGTACGGCGCCGCCTGTGTGATTATAAAGAAAGTGTTACCGTCTCAAAACTCAACTTGACAGTGAGCGTGTAGGCGAGTGCGGCTTCTAACGTGTTTCTAACTTCTTGTGTTTTGAGATTTGTGTGTGAAACGAGAGGGTTTGAGACTTCTTTGCTCACAGAGTTTAGAGGAAAAGTCAGATCCGAGGCTTTTACCGTGCATGGTTTTTCATAATGTAACTCCTCAAAAATGCACTTCTATTGCGCCACTCGTGAGCTTCTGTGGTACAGAATCGTTTATATCCGAGGCTGATCGGGCGATCACCGGTCACGGCCAGTCGAACTGAAAACCAGCCAATTCTGGTCACTGGCCGATCTATGTAAATTGCAACACAAAAGAAACGCGTTTCATAACTGAATCGATCTTTCCCCTCCCCCATCTCTAATACAAAGCCTTCCTTGCACGATAAGTGCAGAGTGTAATGTGTTCATAAAACTAATCCACAAAAGATAATGTAAGCAACCATTCGCTGTCGCAAATCACCCGAGAGCAGAGAGCCGAGCCGGCGCTAAATAAATGGACTTGTATTTATATAAATATCTGCTTTTGTACATCAGCTCCAGTGTTTAGTGTTTACTTTTTTTTTTGTTTGTTTTTTGGTCATCTCTCCGAATATCCAGAACTAACCTTATTACCGCAGATCAAATCAGTGTTTCCTGCTGTTGCGTTGTGTCACGGTCAACACGTTCTCTCACTGTAGTTAAATTACACTCGAGTTATGTGGAAGCGCACGGGGATCACCTTGCTCGGACTTTCCCTGTTCGCTTATTTTGGTCCATAGCCAGAACACTCCGTCGTGTTCTCGTCTTCGCCAAAAAGAGAAACACATTCAGACTCGGTCAGTTAACAAAAAGCTGTTTGCAAGTTGAAGGACAAACACTTTAAAAAATGCGGTGTGCAGTGACAATTTGTCAAATCAAAACTATGGGTCTGAGGGATGCACAAACAGTGCTTTTTTTTGTTTTTGTTTGTTTTCCTTAAAACATTGAGTCCCACAATACATAAATGAGTTGATTTGCATCAGCATACGGAGCATTTTTGCCGGCTAAGTTGCGCACACAACTGGGAGCCATTCAAAACTTGTTTACGTCAGTGGAAATCCAAGCGAAGCAAATTTAACAACATCATTTTGTTTATTTATTTATGTAAATTATTATTTTTTTTGCATTTTGATTTAGTGAAGGCAAAGCACCATGGGTCTTGAGAAAGTTAGCAAGGACAGTTTCAGTCGTTGAAGCTGCCAGCTGTACTTCAGTTCTTCTGGGAATAGCTGCACAATGAAATGAAATAAAACCGAGTTATTAAATCCAAGATGTGTTTGGAAAGGCCGGGATAAATGTTTGCAGATAATCAGTACCAGTCATGGCTTCCTTTTTCTGTCAGTACTCGTCAGTGTTCGTGACGTCTGAGATGCAGCAGTAAAATGCTTAGGGGTCTGCAGAAATGCTGCTGCTTTAATGGAGGAAAAAAAAAGTTGTGGCTCGACGTTAAACTTCATGTCATGAGTCATGAGGTTTGGTTGCTGTTATTTGATTAAACAAGTGGTGAAAAACAATTTCGCTTTGCTCCATGATGAGGAAAAATAGACAAACGAGCGAGAGAGAGTAAGAGAGAGGGGAAAGTTTGTAGCTTTAGAAATGACAGATTTTACTTAATTATCAGCAATCGAAAGATGGTTTAGAGTCTGCATCCGGTAACATTAATGAATTTTTGATGCCGGAGCATTATCACAATGTTCTGTTCCACGTGTGGTGACGCTCGCGTTTATTAACGTAATTAAACTGATACTCGCTGCCATTAGAGTGTGATTATTACCAACAAAACCAGAGTGACATGAATGTAGGTCATGAATATGGCGTGTCTCTCTCTCCCTCTCTCTCTCTCTCTCTCTCTCTCTTCCTCTCTCTCACACACTCGCACGCACCAACTCATAGTGCCTTCATGTGGCATTGAATTGATGTACAGATCTTAAACATCCTAGCAACCTGGAAGAACAAACAATCTTAATAGCGGAGTTTATGATTTGATTGAGCCTTTATACTAACATAATGTCTGTTTTTTAAAATATCATTTCAAAACCTTTAATACTCAATGATTATGCCATAGTGTGATTCTGATTCACACAAGAGGACGGCATTAACAGTTTTTAAACCTAATCCTGTCCAGTATAGTGTAACTGTGAGAATTTTAGTGGTGATGCTACATGGTAATTCCGAATACCGCCACAAGGTGGCACCTCCTTTTTTGCTTTGATAGATTAGAGTGGAGTATGGCTCACAGAAAGAAAGTTGAATCGACGTTCGTTTGATATTCAAAGTTGTTGTTTTTTTTTTTACTTCAGTATGAACCATTAGAATATGAAAATGACCCGACAATCCAAACTCGTTTGTTTTATTTACGTAGCTTGAAAGCGCAATATCGCTGTGTTTTGAAAATAGGACAGAGAAGACTACAGACCTCATCTGTGTTTTATGAGAATATTGTCTTGTATGAGAGAAGTGTAGCGACGTGCAGTGTGTCGGAATAAAAGGCAGTAGACACGACGCCGCTGAAAGAAGCAGCACTCCATAAATAATCATTAACCGTGCGCTGTACAGGCCGGGCGGCCGAATGTCCTGGCTTTAGCACGCGGATTCTGTAATCCGAACAAGACCAGAAGGCGAAAGAGACAAAGAGAAAAGCTTGGGTTTTTTTCCCCTCAAATTTGTGGTTTTTCCACCATGACTACCTCTCCAAAGAGCAATGAACAGACTTTAGATCTGTTTCAGCTGCATGCAGCGTTCAGCTCGGTCACATTAACGACAAACTGTTTGCAAAAGGCAATCCGAGGTGAATTGAAATCGAATTCATTACCTTGTTGAGAATTTTTTTCTTTTTTTGCTCCCGTAGAAACAAGCTAAACAAAATCATATTGAATATACGCCACGTGAGTGCGTTGCGCGCGCTTGGCCCCGTGCCCACGCTGGCAACAAAACCACCCACGGCATCACCTCGCTGTCGTCAGGCTCGGGTCTTAGCCGGCCCACATTCAAATATCCAGCGTAAACGGAGCTGACCTTCAGAGGAGGCTTCCTGCTCAGTTGTATTAAAACGAGCCGAGCCAAGCAGCCACACACGACTTTTGTTTCAGAGGCGATTTGGTTTCAATGTGCCGTGCATGTTAAAGCCGGTGCTTACACGTACAATGTAAATGAAAAGAGATCAAACATCTCTAAAGGGTAACGTGATCTTGGCTTCAACTCCTGTTGAGTTGATATCCAAAAATGGCAAGGTTCAATCCTGTTGATGTCCGGTTAATCGCAATATCGGATGTCCTGCACCACACCAACAGGAGCTTTCGGCGTTCGCGGAGTATCGGAGATCCAGCGCCGTCTGCATTCCAGATACGGCCTGAGGATTTCGAGAACAGAGGGCCCCTTTCTTAGAGATAAAACCTGGTCGTCTTCTACACACAAAGCCGAGTATTGATGTATCTTTGGAAGGACGGGGAAGTGAGAGATCGTTTTGTCTAAACACACGCTCCGCAAAAATGCGCTGGCCGCATCTAAACCCAGGCCAACGTAAACCAGGCGGTTTAAATATGGCAGGGTTGTTAGGGGTACTTCTAACACGAGCATACTTTTTCGCATCAAGTGATAGTGTATGCCTAAAAGGGTTTGTTTGGTTTGGATGACTGTTTTGTTTTTTGGCTCTTTGGAATCGCTTATAAAGCAGCACAGAATTCAACATGCCTGATACAGGCTTTTTATTCTGTCACTTATTCTTTTCTGCACATTTTTTTCTATCCTGATCGTTATTATTCTCGCCGTATTCACCAGTTACTGTGTGTGGTGGTGTTTTTTTTTGTTTGTTTGTTTTTTGCACTGTGTGGAGTTTTTAATTGCCGTGTTAAATCTTTCCCGCAGTAACCCGCCACTGAGCAGGGAAATGCTCCCCCCTGGAGACTGGATGTGCCATCGCTGCACGGTGCGTAAGAAGGTGAGACGGATTTTCAGTTTAAGCCTCATGTTCACTTCACTACTTAAGCGTCTTATTGACAGACTGTCCCTTTTTTTTTCTTTTTTTTTTTCCTACCAGTACAAACGTAAGCGGAGGTTTAAAATACACAAAATGTCTGTTTTTCCGTTATTAGCAGTATAAACATTCACAGGAAACGCCCATAAATCTTTGAGTGTCGAGGTTTGAAAGAACCACAAGATGGAAACAGTACAGAATATAAACATCTAACACTCCTTATTCCTGTTTTAGTTTTTCTCCATACAAAATAGTTCAAACATGCTTTGCTGTCTGTAATATAAATCTGAATTCCGTCGCGTTCACGTCTTTGCAGAAGCGAGAGCAAAAGAAGGAGCAGATCAACGGTCTCATGCAGGCCAAGCAGACCCCGTCCCCCGGCGCCGAGCTGGACCTGGGCACACTCCGCCTAGATCCCACCGTCGCCGGCACGGGCCTGCGGGCCGCCGTGGCTCAGGTGCGACTCCTAGAAAGGAGACCGAGCAGCCGCCCGGCCACGCCCACCTCCAACGCCTCATCCACGGACACACCCACGCCCTCTGAGCACAACGACGTGGAGGAGGACCTGCTGGACGTGGAGGACGAGGCGCAGGGCTCGGAGCCGGAGAGCGGCCCGTCCACGCTCAAGAGGCCGTTCGATCTGTTGATCGCCGCCGCCATGCAGAGGAACCCTACGCAGTTCCAGCTACCCAACGACCTCACCTGCACTACCGCACTTCCAGGTAAGACGCACGACGTGTGTCGATAAAATGCCAAGATATCATCTATACCGTGTCGTCATTTTAAATACAGTACACCATCTTTTTTAAGGAACCAGTAAAAAGAGGAGGAAAGAAGAGGCGACCGGGAAGAACGTGAAGCGCCCGCAACACGAGCTGGACCACTACGGGCTCGTGCCACTGCCAGTCAAAGTGTGCTACACCTGCAGCAGGTAAGCGTCTCGCCCAAAACATTAATTTAACCTGTTCGTCTGCACTTTAAACTTTTGAACTGTACAGTGTTTATTGAAACAAACACCAAATAATCTGAGATGATCACTTTGTTTCAGGAGCTGCAGACTGGCTCCGTTGATCCAGTGCGATTATTGTCCTCTCCTGTTCCACATGGACTGCCTGGACCCTCCGGTCACGGCCATGCCGACAGGAAGATGGATGTGCCCCAATCATATTGAGCACTTGGTGGTAAGTTTACGAAAAAATGTGAAAGAGGAAAGGAGGGAAAAAAGGCAACAAAAAAAAAACGCATTGTTAATCTATTTTCTGTTTAAATTCAGCTAAACCAGCGCAACCTGACTCTGAGCAACCGCTGCCAGCTGTTCGACCGGTTTCAGGACCGCATATCGCAGCACGCCGTGAAAGTGGACTTCCTGCAGCGAATACACCGGCAGCACCCTCCGACACGACGAGCAGCCCATAGTCACGCCAAGAGAACGCTGAAGGTCAGGTTTCACTCCAATCACGGTTAATAGTATTAACCGGGTTCGCGACTAAAAGTAGAATCTGCTTTTCCTGAAGGTCCCAGAAGCTATCAAGTCACAGTACCAGAGTCCGCCTACGATGATGCTGCCTGCTGGAATCCGGGACGGCGAGCTCATCTGCTCGGGTTCGTCTGAAGCCTCGCCGTGTAACCACTTAAGCAGCGATGAAGAGCAACAACAGGTACCGTCATCTCGTGATGAAATTTAAAAAATTTTTAAAACTATGTAAAAATCATAAATGTTACAGAATAAAGGCTTTTTTTTTTCTTTCACTTTGTCTTCTCATCACAGTGGCTCAGGGACGTGATCTCGCTCCAGTGTAGCATCGTGCGGCATTTGTCTGCCAAGCAGACGTCGTCCTCGCCGTGCGACTCGTCGCAGGCGGCGAAAACAGACGGTAAGGACCCCAGCTCAGTGAATTTGCATCCTTCGCACAGTACGGACGGGACGGCCTCGGCGAAAACGCCCGAATGCCTCGGTCTTAACTCGGAGGAGCGCCGAGTTTGTAGCTCCTGCACCGAAAAACCCTGTCAGAACTGCAGCACCAGCAACGGACCTGTAGAACGGCCGGCGCACGCCAACGGCAAGCTCAAGCAGGCGTGTCCCGCCGACCCCGAGGCCTCGAACACACCCCGTTCACCCGCACCCCCCATCCTGGCCCTACCTAATCACTCCGGCCCGGCCCTCATAAAGACTGAAGACTTAAAATCCTGTGCTGCTACAGAATCCCTTCCTTCTGTCTGTGTTAAATCAGAGATTGCCCCTCCTCCTCCTCCTCCACCACCTCCTCCTCCTCCTCCTCCACACACTCAAAGGGCTTCCCCAAGGTTGCCGTCCTCTCACTTACCAGATAACGGTGCAAGCTGCCAGGTGTCTTCCGTGCCCTCTTCTGGTGAGTCCCTGAACTGCATCCGTTCAACCGATTTCTCTGTGCAGCGGCGGAAATCTCTTTAACCCTGTCCTGTCTCCTACAGATGGAAAAATCTGTGACACAGATGCAACACAGACACAAGGCAACGGGTCCAGCCTGTTGAATTTGGGAGACTTGTCCAGCTGCTTAAGGAGCATGATCAAAGGATCTGGAGGTGAGCATAATGTTATAAACGTCAGCTCAAATTTAAAACGGTGGCAATTAGGGCTGAAACGGTTCCTCGAGTAATTCGATTACAAAAAATGATTGAGGCAAAATCTTCTGCCTCAAAGCTTCTTTTAATTAATTTTAAAAGCCTACGTTATGTTTTTGCGCAAGTATTTGTTTGGCGTGACGCAACGTACTTCCGGATGCAAACCGCCAGTAAACACAGATGAAGCAGAAGCGCGTACGTCACCCACAAAGCGGAAGGAGACGCAAACAGTTAGCTGTATATTGATTTGAGGGAGCGTTCTGTTGCGGGATGCAAAATGGAAGGGAGCGATAAAAATATCAGCGAACCAAGAGATGAAGAAACCAGCAAGAGAAAACGACAGAAATTGTCATTAAATTGACATTAAATTATGCCTGGGCTGTAGATTTTGAAACTTTAAGTATCAAAAAATCTAAGGCAAACAATAAATAAAAAAAATTAATAATTATACAAAAACACTAAGTTGTGCAACTTAACATTCAGAACTAAAAATTATTTTAAATACCTTTCTTTGTTAGCTTTTATATCTGAGAAAAAGCTTTAAAATACGAATGTATGACACTTAATTCATCTCGGTCACCTTTAAGCTGTTCCTTGTATTGTGAATAATGACAATGTTTATTTTTGATAAAATGCTGTATGCATTTAAAAAATAAAAGTAGATTTTTCTAAAAAATAAAACCAAGTAATCTTTGTTACTCTTTAAATATTGCTGTTTAATTAAGCAAAAGTACATTTTATCCGATTAATCGATTAAATCTTTGGTAGAATATTCGATTACTAAAATATTCGATCGCTACAGCCCTAGCGGCAATATGAGCGGGGTTTGTTTTTGTTTTTTGTTTTCGAGCAAAACGTGTTTTTCTTACAGAGATGGAGCTGAACACATTAGACGAGCGGTTCATCAAACTCCTGGCGTGGCAGCGGATCCAGCAGCTCCTCGAGCCTAAAGCATTTCCTGTGCAGAGCGATGCCAAGTTACCTGCTGTCCCCTCCGTCCCCTCCGTCTCGCAGCGAAGCCGGCACACCGAAGGTAACCGTACACGATGATGACTTTTAATAAGGCTCGATAGCTCCAAATAGGAAGCGGTGCACCTATCTAACACAGCCACTTTAAGTGTAATAAAAATAATGTCCTGGGTTATTTTAAAATTTGAAAAAAGTTGTTTATGAATTAGGCATTCAATGCAGCGCTCTTATTTCAGCGCAAAATAAGGACGTACAGGCCCGAGCGACTTTTTATCCTCTATCCGGAAAGGGAGCAGCAGTCAGCATGTGCTACAGAAGCCTTTACATCGGAACTGGTCAGTCTGACTCCAAGTACACGTTTGTTTTTTTAATCATCAAAATATAAAAAATATTATAATAATTATCATCTCCTTAGGTGCTGACATGGACGTGTGCCTTATGAATTACGGCCACTGCAATTACGTATCCGGAAAACACGCCTGCATATTTTATGATGAGGTAACGCATACGAATGGTTCACTTTCACTATTCCTTTGTTCCAGTTGATATTCAATATAAGGTTTGTTTTTGTTTGTTTCTTAAAATATGCGCATATCTGTACTTTTTAGAATACAAAGCAGTACGAGTTGCTGAACTACAGCGAGCACGGGACGACGGTGGACAACGTGCTATACTCGTGCGATTTCTCAGAGAAAACGGGCCCGAGCCCATCCAGCGGTTTGGTGTCCAAAGTGCAGAGCATCATCCGTAAGTCCTCTGTGCTCGTTATCAGTCAATCACCTTTTTTTCAATCACCAATCACATTTTACGACCAAACCCTAATTAATATACTGCTGTCCAGGTCGCTGTAAAAAGAGAAAGCAGGAAGAAGAGAAGGATGAGACGCGTGGTGATGTGAGCAGAGTGATGAGCAGCCAGGCTGAGGACTCGCACCTCCGGCCGTGCGGCTGCAAGGCCAGCGGCTCCAGTCTCATAGGGGGCAGCGGTGCAGGCTGGGAGGGCACGGCGCTCCTCCATCACGGCAGCCACGTCAAGCTGGGCTGCCTGCAGTTCGTCTTCAGCATCACAGAGTTCGCCAGCAAGCAGCCGAAAGAGGAGGAAGGAGTAGAAGAAGGAGCGAGTAGCATCGTGTGCAGCTCCATCCAGCAGGCCGAGCCGCTGAGTAAAACCACTGCCCAGATCCACCAAGTGCCAGTGCTGCACCACAACAAACCTGTTCCTTAGCCCCGCCCACCTCAGGTGCCATCCGCGCCTCTTAACCAGCCTCGGAGCTTGGACTTGTACAAAACTACACGTTCTCACTGATTAATTATTTAATTGTTTATACGTTTGCATGAGGTGAAGTCTCACATTTCCCCCGCCCGCCCCCTGGATCTTTCAGGAGCTCCGATTATTATTTTATTTAAATTTTGTTTAGTTTTTTTTGGGAGTTGCACATCGAAACTTTTTGCGTATGTGTAAATGCAAATGTTAGCTTTTTAAAAGGGGTTGCGTTCTTTAAATGACACGAACCAACGATCGAGCGAGAAGTTTCCACTTGTAAAGAAATCAGAGCACGTTCTATTTTGTGCCAGTAACAATAGTTTTTATATAAACACATTTGTTTTCCATAAGAAATACTTTTATTTACTCATTTTTATTTAAATGTTCTGTATTTGGAAGTATAGTAACGTTCTGGTGTTCCTTTTTTCGCTACCTTCATCGTAGCCTCTTCGCGATTCTGACGTGTGCACGGACACACACATGAGAATACGCTTACACGTTGTATATATGTCTATGTATCCGTATCTGTGTACTCTGTGTGAATACACACACATACACACACGCCCACATATACACACACACACACACGTACTGAAATGAAAGGAATCCATTGTGTACAGATCATGATGAGGGAAGCAGTGGGTTCTGTGTACATAGAAATATCCTGGCTTTTTATATTTGTACAGTGCTTCATTTGGTTGATGTTCTGTAGCTATCAAAGTGTTATGTCCCTTTTTTTTTTTTTTTTTTCTTCAATACTGTAGTCATTATGTATATGTCTGTTTCAAAGAGATTTCATCAGAACAGTTTCACGTACTCTGTTCTTACAATTTTGACCAGTCTGTTAAACAATGTAAATATCTAAAGATTTTAAATAACATGCTTTAGAAACACCTTGGCTTGTGGTTTGTTCTTTTCAAAGCTATAATAATCTGATATAGATTCGTGTGGGTTTTTATAGTATCATATCGTACTAGATGAGATTTAATTGGGGGGGGGGACACAAAGTTGCTATGAAAAGGTGTTTCCCCCCCCCTCAACCCTATTCGAGAGTAGTGAGTACATTGTTGGTATGAGAACTCTGTGACTAAAGTAATCCAGCTCTGGATAGAAGTAAATGTTATCACATTGCATAAGGTTGTTGCAAGCGAATGTGCACCGTAATCAAAGCTGCAGGTGGTCCAATTAAATATTAAGGTGTTTTAATGTACATTATATTAGTTTATTGGTATTGTTGTATGATTTGGTGTTTTCTTAACCAAATGGTTTATGGAGACAGATAATTTTTATGAAGTATAAATACGCTTAGTGATAAAAATGTAATAACAAACCCACTGTTAAAAATGACTTTTTTTTTTTTTTTTAAAGGGCATCAATAGAAGTAGGAAATCTTCAGCCAGTTTTAAACCAGTATTAAATCTGCCCAGCAACAAGCAGCTGATTGGTTGTTGCCTTTTTTATATATACGCCACCGTTCAAAAGTTTTAGAACACTTGCAAATTTCTTTGTTTTTGTTTAGTGATTTATTTTCTACATTCTACAACAAT
>JAQMYK010000009.1:5078446-5088935 GCA_030014345.1 Clarias buthupogon
TTCCCGTCAGGATGCTCTCTATGGTGCAGGAGTAGAAATTCCTGAGCACCTTGAAGGGCAGTCTGAAGTCTCTCAAGCGTCTGAGGTGGTAGAGACGCTGCCGGGTCTTTTTCACCACGGTGTTGATGTGACAGGACCATGACAGGTCCTGCGTGATGTGAACACCGAGGTGACGAAAGCTGTCCACTCTCTCCACTGGGCTCCTGTTAATGACGAAAACATAATTTTTACAAGGTCTCTTAAGTGACTGTTTTGCTCTGAATGAGTATCAGGGTTGCATTTTTTTTACCCAACATATCCATGCTAATGGCACGAGGACATTTCGGTTTTATATCCATCCATCCATCTCGGAACCTCTGTAGTCCAACTAGGGACCATAGTGGGCCAATGGTGACCATTGTGTTTACTTCCATTTTTTATGACCGTGGTAGGTCATTTACAAGTGCATTTGGGATTAATTAAAAGTCTTTGGACTGTGGAAGGAAACCCACCAAGCACGGGGGAGAACATGCAAAACTCCATGCTCACAGATCCCGAGGCAGGAATCAAACCCGGACCCTGAAGGTGCAAGGTGAGAGTGCTAACCATATACAGTATATACATACATATATATATATATATACACACACACACACACACACACACACACACCGATCAGCCATATCATTAGGACCACCTGCCTAATAGGGGGGACCTTTTGCAACCATAACAGTGATGCACTTTGTGTTCTGACACCTCTGTTCTGTTCTATCACAACCAGCGTTAACCTTTTCATCAAGTTGATCTATACTAGCGCTTCCTTTGGATCTAACTACACGCCCCAGCCTTCACTCCAAATGTGCATTAGTGAGCCTTGGCCACCCATGACCCTGTCGCCAATTCCCCAATTCTCCTTCCTTGGATCTCTTTTGGTATGTCCTGACCACTGCAGACAAGAGCTGCATGTTTGGAGTCTTTCTGACCCAGTCCTCTAGCCATCACAATCTTTATGCTTGTCCTTATGTTTGTCTATTTTTCCTGCTTCCAACACATCAACTTAAGGGACTTAACATTCACTTGCTGCCTAATACATCCCACCCACTTCCAGAAGACATTTAAACAAGATATTGAATTGTAGCTACTGTGAGAAGGGCAAAATTGTAATGGCTAGACAACTGGGTCAGAGCAACTCCAAGTCTGGCTGTCTCGTGTAGTCTGATCCAATAGAAGAGCAACTGTGGCTCAGATTAAGAAAAAGGTTCATGCCGGTTGTGATGGAAATGTGTCAGAAAACAGTGCACTACTGTTATGGTAGCAAAAGGGGGGACCTAGTCAATATTAGGCAGGTCGTCATAATGTTATGGCTGATGAGTGTATATAATGTATTTAAATAAATCTTTTTATTGACATAAAAAAACTATTAAAGAATTAAGAATTTATCATTTGTCTTAATTAATAAATAAATAAATAAATTAATTAATTAATTGAAAACCTCATTTTAACTCATCATCTATACTGGTTTGATCCTGTATACAGGGTAGCAGGAGGCCGGGAGCCTATCCCAGGACACTTAGGGCACGAGGTGGGGTACACCCTGGACAGGGTGTCAATTCAACGCAGGACACACACATATACACAAACTCACATGCTTATTCACATACTACGGGCAATTTGGGAACGCCAATTAGACTAATCTGCATGTCTTTGGACTGCAGGAGGAAAACTGGACTATCAGGGTGAGTATCAGGGTGAGTACCGGAGTTAATCCACAAAGCACAGGAAGAACATGCAAACTCCATGCACACAGACCCTAAGACGGAAATTGAACATGCACCCTGGAGGTGCGGGGCGACAGCACTAACCACTATGCCACCCTTAATTAAAAATATTAATTATAAATATTCTTGCCAGCAAAGGGTGGCACTGTGGCTGGGTGGTTAGCACGCCATGGACCTCCACAGTTCAGGGTTTGATTCCCGTCTCAGGGTTTGTGTACATGAAGTTTGCACCGTGCTTGGTGGGTTATATAGTATAAGTGCACCGTTACTCCGGTTTCCTCTCAAAGTCCAAAGACATGCAGATGAGACTAACTCCCAACTTTCTTGTAGTTTGTGTGTGTGTGCCCTGCGGTGGATTGGCACCCCGTCCAGGGTTTACCCCGCCTTGTGCCCTGAAGCCGTGGGTTCGACCCTGTATATAGGATAAAGAGGTATAGACAATGAGCTAGTGAGAGAGAGAGAGAGAGAGAGAGAGAGAGAGAAAGATTTACCTCTCATATGCAAAGTGAAATGGAATATCAATAAAAATAAGAAAAATAAGAAAGGAAGGAATGCTCGGTCAGTCTGGTTTAAAATAGTTTTCATGTTTGCGAAGCATACAGATGTATTAATGATTCTTTCATGGGCCTAACATACAGCCATGTGGCATTACAGCTTGGCAAAGTAATGAGAGAAAAGGGGAGAAAAACACACACACATACAGACATACACACATTTTATTATCTAAGCCAATTTTATACTCATTATTCATAATAATGTGTTTAATATAATATAAAATGTTTAATATTGGAATATTGGAGGTTTAATATTGGAATCAGAACGTTTTGATTCCACATGCTACATGCTAAATATGCTATCTTGTTTGTTTGTTAATCATGTAGATGTAAAATGTAGGATTTCAGGTTATTTCTGAAGAAGGTATCTCTAACTGGAAGAAGCCAAAACTCTCACACACACACACACACACACACAGTCCTCCACACAGGGCTAATGAACCGGTTTACAGAACCGGTTTGGTTACAATGTGAAACATTACACGCGCGCCGAAAGGGCTCGAACCAGTCGGTCAGGCCTCGGTGCGTCACGCTGATCCAGTACAAAGGTAGAAAAGCGCCGCGTGTCGCTCACATCACCTCACAGACCCGCGCTTTCCGCTTCCGACATGTTCGCCCTGGTCATCGGCGTCGTGCTGCTCGGACTCGTGTATGTGACTTTAGTGAACACTTTGTTTAAGAAGTCGAAATGTACCGGGACGAGGGAAATGAACGGGAACACAGTCATAATTACAGGTAAGACCTGATTTTTATCCAGACTCTGATTTAGAGCGTCTCGTTTTGTCGAGTTCTCATTCACACTTCATCAACTGTCTCTATAAAACAAGTCACCAGTTATGAATAATGAGTATAAAGTTGGCTTAGATAATAAAATGTTGGTATGTATGTGTATATGTATCCCCCCCCCTCCCCCCCCCTTTTCTCTCATTACTTTGCCAAGCTGTAGTGCCACATGGCTGTATGTTGGGTCCATGTAAGAATCATATTAATACATCTGCATGCTTCGCGAACATGAAAAATATTTTCAACCTGCTTGACTGAGCATTCCATCCTTCCTCAGGTGGGAATACTGGTATTGGCAAAGCCACGGCGATGGATCTTGCGGGACGAGGCGCGAGAGTGATCCTGGCTTGCAGGAACAAACAGAAAGCCGAAGCTGCCATCAGTGATATTAAAAAGGTAAATCCTTGCACCTCCAGGGTCGGGGTTCGATTCCCACCTCGGGGTTTGTGTATGGAGTTTGCTGTCTGTTCGTCCCGTGCTTGGTGGGGTTCCTCCGGGTACTCTGGTTTCCTCCCACAGCACAAAGACATGCAGATTAGACTATATGGCATCCCCAAATTGCCTGTAGTGTGTCTGTTCTGTGATGAATTGGCACCCTGTCCATGGTGTGTTCCGCCTCGTGCCCGAAGTCTCCTGGGATGGGCTCCAAGCCTAATGTGACTCTTTATACAGGATAAAGCGGTATAGACGATGAGTTAGAGAGTGAGATGCTTCTGTACACTTCGAGTGCTCCATTGTGACGAAGATAAAGCAAGTGATGAGTTTTGTTTTGTTTTTTGTCTTCTCCCTCATACAGGTGACTGGGAGTACTGATGTAGCGTACATGCAGCTCGATCTGAGCAGTCTGAAATCGGTGCGTTCCTTTACCGAGACTTTCCTGAAGCAGGAATCCAAACTGGATGTACTTATTAACAATGCAGGTAAAACTGAGCATAGGTGTAGTTTTGCAGGTGATGTTTAAAGGATCATGATGAGAAGTTTTGAGCCGAAGCAATTATTTACACAATTTCTTTCCCAGGTCTTGTAGCTGATGGTCGAACCGAAGATGGTTTTGGCATCGAGTTTGGTGTCAATCATCTTGGTCACTTCCTGCTGACGTGCCTCTTGCTGGACCGCCTTAAGGAGAGTCCTGGAGCCCGGGTGGTCACCCTGTCCTCGATGGCTTACCAATGGGGCAAGATCGATTTTGATGCGCTGATTACGAGTAAAGACCTGGGAAGTGGGAGATACAGTTGGCAGTTCTTTCAGGCCTACTGCAACAGCAAGCTTTGTAATGTCCTCTTTACACATGAACTCGCCAAGAGGCTGAAAGGCACTGATGTTACCTGCTACAGCGTTCACCCCGGTAAGTCCATCGGAATTAATTGTTTGCCAACCTTGAGATCATAATTTAACAAGATATTCAGGCATATGTTTTCCTTATGTTGAATGGTAAGATGGCTCCATAAAAAAAAAAAAAAAATTTTAAGCCCAGTTCATATTTCTTCTTAGTTCCTAACATCAACATTGCAGTTTTTTTTTTTTTTTTTTTTTTTTTAAACCAGTCTTGGGAGTGTTTGAACTGTAACCTTACCTTTTGAACATAACTATCAAATCTAAAACATCAAGGATTAACTCACATTCAACCCTGACAGGTGTTGTGAAAACCGAGCTCTCTCGTCACGTCAGTCTCTGGCAGAAGGTGTTCATCGAACCAGTATCCTGGCTGCTGTTCCTGGACCCAGCCACCGGCGCCCAAACGACCCTCCACTGCGTACTACAGAAAGGCATCGAGCGATTCAGCGGGCGCTACTTTTCTTGCTGCGCTGTACAGGAAGTCAGCTCCAAAGCCAGAGACAATTCTGTAGCCAAGAAGTTATGGGAAGTGAGTGAGAATTTATGTGGCCTCTCCTAAACCCTACAAAGAAGTGTCAAACCTGCATCCTGTGAGACTTGAGAAACCAATTTCTGGTCTTTTAGATGTTTACGTTCTGAAAAATTTTTAAGGACAGTAATTGGTGCAGTTGATGGTTGCATTAAATAAAAGTTCTGTGGGATATCAAAATGCACAATGCTTTGCATTTTGGGCACTTTTTGCTGTTCCAGATCTGATTTAGCAAGGGCATTGTGTTTATATTTTATGTGTTTTATAATCTGTTCATGTTCAGTTATTGTAATAAAATGTCAATTTGCCAATGCGTGTTTGTAATGTAATGTCAGTATTGTCTGCAAGATAATGGTAAAATATAAAATTTTATTAACCCAGCTACACTTTGATACACAATACAAAAATAATACATTGAATCCCCTAATACTTGCGCTAATTTGAATAAGAGTACTGTTCACCCTAGTTTTTAAAAATCTTTATTTTAGCTATATGAACATGTGTATACTCACGGTCATGTGCGACGTATCTGTCGGATTTAGCTGAGGGTTATTTGTAAAGTTGTGGGTTTTCCGTGACCATTTATGTAGGTTACATCTGTCCACCCGATTATCTTACAGCAATTTAGGGTTGAACTTTCCACACCATTAACATACTTTTTACAGGCCTTTCCAGTTCGCCTGATTGAGGCCATCAGCTTCAAGCTACAATCTGCCTGCTTGTCTGCTCCGAGACAGAAACCGCACATTGTTGTGTCAAAAGTTGACCTTCCTTCGAATTGAACGAGTTCTTTTTTTAGTTCTGTCTGAAAGCTTATCAGTTCAGGGCCCTATATTCACAAAGCTCCTTAAGCCTAAAAGTTCCTCCAAGTGACAATTCTAAGACAATTCTTAAATATAGTAACTACTGTTTAAAAATTGGTTGCTTCAAAAGTAGACATCTTCAACATTTGTCTGTTTTAATTAGCTTTAAGATAGTTAGTCTATAAAAGAAACTTCAACTAATCACAGTCCTTGAAGATCTCTAGCAACGGGGTCGACCACACCTCCTCACTAAAATAAAGGTTTTTGTATTTTCCTTACTAAGAGTTCCTCTGAGAAGTTTCCTAAATCACTTTTAGTCTAGGACTCCCAGCTAGGACTTTTTAAGCTAAGATAGGAGCTGTCTGAGAGAATTCTAAGAAGCTTTGTGAATACTGGCCCATGTCATGGTGCAAATTTGCGTGACTAGGAGAATGGTCATTTTGTACCATCGGATTTACTTTACCGGCATTTCTCTGGTTTAGTTCTAAAAGTGAGTTTGTACCAGTTCTGGTTTTAAAACTAAAACACTTTAGTTAAATCAATCATAAGGATTAATGTTGCTTGTTCCTAATCACATGGCTTTTACAGTATTCTAGCAGACTAATTTTAACATTTGTAATTGAAATGTGCTACTTTTGTGAGACCTTGCTCTCCCCATTGTATTCATAATAAACAGAACTAAGTTGAGGTGGCACAGTGATGTAGAGGTGAGCACTGTGGCCTTGCATCTCCAGGGTCGAGGGTTTGATTCCCACCTCGGGTCTGAGTGCATGTAGTTCGGATGTTCTCCCCGTGCTTAGTGGGTTTCCTCCGGGTACTCCAATACAAGACATGCAGATTAAGGTAATTTGTGTTCCCAAATTGCTAGTAGTGTATGTATGTCCTGCGATGAATTGGCATCCTGTTCAGGGTCCACCTCTGTATAGAATAAGCGGTAGAACAGATGAATGAATAAACAAGCTTTAAAATTTTATTTTTTAAAGTCTTATGTCAATCATGGTGCTTATTAGAATATTAAGCCACACCCCGAAAGTCCTTATTATTAGACTTTACTGTGATTTTTTTTTCTTCTTACCTTCAGCTAGCTAGCTATGGCATGGGTGGCTCAGTGGATGTTTCTCTCCTGCCTTGAGGAAGGCCCGGGTTCAGTGCCTTTTCATCCAAAGCCCAGGCACTGGATACAGTGCCGGTCCTAATGGGAGGGTTGCATCAGAAAGGCCTTTCACGGCATAAAATGTGCCAAGGTTGTGTATGGATCAGATGGTCCGCTGTGGCAACCCCTCAAATGGAGCAGCTGAAAGACTAACGCCCTCAGCGAGTTAGCTAACACTGGGGCTTATTTATAGCACAAGGAATTTAGCCCCTCTTAACTTGCATCGCTTTATCCTGGTCAGGTTCCTGGTGGAAATCCCAAGAAACCTGGACGGGAATAAACACTGGACGGGATGTCAGGCCATCGCAGGGCTCATCTCGCACTGAAACCATGAAACTTGAAAGCACCAATTACCAAAAGAAATACAGTCCTGGATGTCTTCTGTAATCTTTCCATAAGGAAGGCTTTGGAAAGCATCTTTTACATTTTTATTACTCCATTATTCTTACATGATAAATACATACATGACTTTTGATGCTGTTGCGAAAGCAACAGAGTTTGTTTGTGTGCTCAGTTGCTTTTAAGCAACATTTGAGAAATAAATGTCTGCTCAAACACCCGATAGTGAAAAGAAACCATACACTCATGAGGAAAAAAATGACATGCAAGAGATCTCAGGAGACACAAAAATATAAGTTTTAATGCTGATCTAGCTAACTACATTTGAACACAATCATCACCTTGCTAAACCTGTAATGAATAAAACGAACACAGAAACCTCATAACACGACTGTTATAGGTATAAGGTATAGTATTCCTCTATGCCTTAGGTTGTCTGTAAACTATCAGGTTTAAAGAAAAAGAAATTGTGTTAGAGAAGACACCGGTTTCATATTAATCATTTCATGGAAATAAATTACATTAAACCAAGAAGATCAGAATCTAAACTATCAGGACTAGCAGCATGAACTAAATAATATACCGACAGCGCCGGACTCCACAAGCAATAATAATACTGAAATGCTCTAGAACTCTGAACACTAAAGTGCTTTGTGAGCCTTTCCAGGAAAATTCGATCTCGATAAGTCGCTCTTTTGCTTTGAAAGCTACGAAGTCACCTGTCCGGCTCGTTCCGTGAAAACCTCCCACAGCCTTCGAAGCCAAAAGACAGTTCTGATATAAGACATTAAAAAAAAAAATAATTAAATACTGTTTGATCACAGCCAAAGCATGTTAGATTCAAGACGATCAAGATGTTAGTCGTGATCCTGATACTTATTTAAAATCTGCGTTCAAATAGCGTTTTACAAAGAGAGATATTTTTAACGAAAAAAAAAAACATCCAGGCACGCGCACATACTTAGAAAATTCCTACTCATTTGAAATGCTGAACTGAAATTGCCACTTTTCCCTTAAAGAAGTCTATTTTACTTCCAGTCGTGTTGTCGGCTGGGCGGCCCAGCTCCTGTCACACTGTTAGTCTGTTCCACAGGAAGCAAACGGAAGAGTCAGACACACGTTATAAATTCATCTGAAATTTGAAATGAAAACCACAGGGTTTATCCACTGACTGCTGATCCTGCTGGTTGTCACAGATCGCCCCACGTGCTTACTACTCGGTTAACGGCTTCGATACAGAAGACAAAACAGGAAAGGGAAGATGGAAGCGGATCACGTGCAGAGATCTCTGGCTTGATTTGAACTCAGCTGTTTGCAAAATGCATTCCAGATGCATCCGGCTTTTCCTTGTTGCTACCGCTTGGATTTCGACATTATCCAAATTCTGAAGCGTTCCTCCAGCCGGAACGGGCTGAGAGTCTGCCGTGAGGTCACGTGAAATAAAATAAAAAAGCGACCACCAGGGCGACGTCTTTACACCAGCGTGATCTCGACTTCTTCCTTCTTCTGCACTTGACCCTGGGCCTGCTGTTTGGGAGGAGGAGGAGGTGCAGCACGCACCTAGAACGAAGAACGAAAAAAAAAAAACACTTTAAATATAAAGCTGCTGGCACGTTTTTAAGAGAACGGCCTCATTCTGTGGTACTTACAGGCCTTAGCGTTCCTGGTCTGCCATCTGCGGGATACCTGGGTGGAGGTGTGGACGTGTGGGCGTGGTCTATGTGAGAGAGCACAAGCACAGTGACTGAGCAGTTTGAATAATATCTAAACTGAAAAAAAAAAAAAATAAATAAATCATGGACCTTATTATGATGTAAAATGCTAATGTGGGTGTGTCTCTTACTGTTGCTGGGTGCTTTGGGGGGTGCAGGGGCTGGTCTGTGATAGCCGTTAAGGGAGCGCGGGCTGGCCAGTGGGGAGGCTGAGGAACTGGCTGGGCTGGAAATTGGGGAAGGGAGAGTTGGTGTTGCAAGAGGACTAGAGACAGGGCTACTGCTGGACGAAGGCTGGTACTGAGTCATAGACAGAGGACGAGGTGGACGACTCTGATTACATGGAGATTCCTGCACACAGAAAAGACATTGTTTACTCAGAAAAAGAAAACTAATGATCTCCTGCAGATTTTCAACGTTTTTATAATAGATTTACTGTAAAGGATTGCAACAGAATAGTCATCAAAATCCAGAAAAAGCACATGATACAAATTTTATAAATTGATTCTAATGAGGAAAATAAGTATTTGATCCCCAAGCAAAACATGACTTGCTGGAGAAACCCTTGTGGGCAAGCGCAGAGGTAACACGTTCCTGGTAGTTGGTTACTGGGACCCGTATTAACGAAACGTCTTAAGCCTAAAAGTTGCTCCTAGTGATGAAATTCTTTGAAAATTCTTTGAATTATGCCATTTTCTTATAATTTTCCTTTAAATTTAGGACTAAATCTTAGTAAAGACAAAAATAATTCCTAAAACATCTTAGACCTAAAAACAGCTCTATAGAGTATAGAGTATAGAGGAGGACTTTTAAGAGGCTTAAGAGTTTCTACAGCAGAGGACAAAATGGCGGAAAGAAGAAATATTCTCCAAACACTAATCGTAAACACTGCTCTTTTGTCCAATTTAGTTTTACCACCCAAAAGTGCTACTTAAACAGACGGTCCTGCAATCATGTAAATTGGTAAAAGGTGAGACATTTTGCTCCCATCAATCTAAAATGGATTACAAGTAATAAAATCAGTATGGTAAATAAATGTAAGAACTTAAATATAGTAACTACTGAGTGGAAATCGGTTGCTTCAAAAGTAGACACATTTTCAACACTGGGCTTTTTTAAATTATCTGTAAGATATTTAGCCTTTAACAGAAACTTAGCATGAAGTAAACTGTAGTCATGATTATACAATTTCTTCATATACAAACATTACGATTTTACTGTCTGTTCTATTTTCACAAAAAGCGCATTTTAAGACCTTTACAGAGGTCAGAGGTCATTTTTTATCAACCAATCACAGTCCTTGAATTGCTGCATCATCCCTTACAATGGGGTCACAACCCATGGGCCTTGCTAGGCCATTTTAACATTTGTACTCAGCCCCCCTAAAAATTCTCCATAAACTTCACACAAATTGCTGGTCGTCCCCTTTAAATTTGATATGAAAGTGTCGGCTCCTTCGGCTCCTCCCCGTCTTTCAGCGCGGTCTTCAATTCGCCATCACAGAGGGAGGATTAAGGCAAGGTG
>JAQMYK010000009.1:5118913-5130274 GCA_030014345.1 Clarias buthupogon
AAGTTGGGAAGAGAGTAGCTGAATGGTGTTTAGGTAAATCTCAAATAGTTTTAATACAGATTTTTTGGTTCCATTAGGTACTAAGAAACTCCAGGAGTTGCAGACTTTGGACAAACTTGTCTCACCACAAGAGAAGACTGAAGTAGCCGGTGGCCCGTTCTTGTAGCCCTTACATACAGCAAGCAACCAATTTTCCTTTAAAATTTCTCTCCTTTTTGACTGATTCTTTGCACTGGAAGATTGTCACAATGCTGTGGACTTTGTCTAACTCCTGTATAAATCATACTTTGAGTTGAGCAGTGTGACACTTAATATCTTTGTCAGGTTTGGTGACATTTTGTATCATTTAGTGCCTTGATTTGCCAAATTTTGCTGGTGTCTGTTATATTGTGTGAATTGTAAATTTATTACAATGTATGCTGTTAATTGAGGATTTTTTATATGTCCAATAAAACTATAATATTTCTTATTTGTGTTTCATGCATCTCGTTTATATCTGACTTTAATCTCATTATGGTCTTATATATGGCTCATTTGCTTCTCCTTCAAATGTAGTTCTGCTTCCTATGTACATCTCAGATTTCTCAAATGTTTCTCGAAAGTATATCTCGCTTTTTGTCTCAGTTATGTATCTTTGTTTCTCCTAATGGGGTTTAGGAGAAATAGAAAAGACAAAGTCGAGCTTGTAATGAGACAGCTCAATTCAGTCTCATGAGACAAGAAAAAGCTCAAGTCCTCACCTACAAACTCATTAACAAGACTCCAGGTATGCTAACACCTGCCTCCAATAAGTTTTATTGAGGTCATTAACTCAAGAATTCACATACTTTTTACACTAGCACTATGAGGTTTTTATGGTTCTTCTAAATAAAGACATGAAAGAATTAAGATTTTTTAATATTGTTTTTAGAATTTTCTTGTTATTATTTTAGACACATTATATTTGTCAATCCTTAGACTTAGATGAAGATCCGATCACATTTTATGACATATTAATGCAGAAAACCATAAAATTCCAAAATGTTCACATACTTTTTCTTGCCACTGTATATACAAATAAAAGAAAGGTTTTGTCTTTACATTGTTTACATTTTTACAAACTCTTTACCTCTTTAACTTGTTAATAAACTCCATCCACCCATCTATTTAGGAACTAACTGTAGTCCAGCTAGGCACTGTGGAGACCAGTGGTGATTACCATAGTATTTATTCCCATTTTATGACCTCCAGTAACATTCACACGTGAATTCACACACCACAGGCAATTTGGAAACACCAATTAGCCTAATCTGCATGTCTTTGGACTGTGGGAGGAAAACTGAGTACCCAGGAGAAACCCACCAAGCAGGGGGAGAACTCCATGTACACAGACCCCGAGGGGGAATCAAACCTTCGACCCTGGAGGTGCAAGGTGATAGTGCTAACCACTATGACACCGGGCCACATTAATAAATTATATATAGTATTATGCACATTATTATTATTATTATATGTATATGGCATTAATATTGAGACATGGCTCTTTGAACATTGCTATAAACACTATATAACTCTTGAAGAGTTCATAGTGTAGTTGTGGTGTAGTCATTGTGTATTCATCGAAATTGAAAACGCTTGGGGTGAATTGAAAAGTTGTACTGTCAATTACATTTACAAGTAATAAAACATACTTTATGCTTCTTATATTTTTATCTAGACTTTTAAAGTAAGTAGAAAAAATAATAAATTTCTCTTAAATGTCTGAGCATTACATAGCAATCAAAATGGTTTAATTTAGCAATTTATTGCGATGGATTGTAACAGTACAGATGAGTGTGTGTGTGAGTGATCCTATAACTAGTAATTTCAAGTCATGGTAAAACAGCACAGCACTGTATTTTTAACAGAGGTGGTTTCAGTAGCTTTAGAAAAATTAAACTGAATACTTGTACTCTTAATTACATTTCAACAGAGGCCCTGAAGTCCGATTAATCTTGTGTGAACAAGATATTTATTTGTCCAAGTTTAAAGGCATGCTAGGCTTTTGCATGAAAGCATCTGGGTTATTTGCATTAACATCGACACATTGTTGATTTACAAAATATGTATATTTCAATCATGAAGGCCATTATTGCTTCATTTGCTTTGTGGTTAGAAGGTCAGTTTTGTGTGCACACCAGATAATAACGTGTGTGCACAAGATAATGATTTATTCCCACAAGATACATAATGTGTTCACACAAGATACTGTAGTAATAACCTGGTGCATAAAATAATAACTTGTGCATTATTTATTACATTAAATAATAACTTATGTGCACCTTTTGGGGCTTAAGGTGCTCTGTACATTTCAGTTTATCACCCAATCATTTCAAGTTCACCAGCGTAGTGACCTTCTTATGCTTCACAATGTAGCTATTAATGCTAATCATGTCTGAGGATAGCCAAGTCACCAGATCCTGCATGAATCCTGAATCCATATTGCAGTAATGATGTTGAAGATGAGCGATCGATTTCCGCCTTGGGTATCCTTGTGTTTGATGAGTTTCCTCTGGGTAGTCTGGTTTCCTCCCACAGCTCAAAGACATGCAGATTAGGCTAATTGCTAATCGTTTCCAAATTGTCCGTAGTGTGTGTATATCCCCTGTGAGGTATTGGCATCCTATCCATTGTGTACCCTGCCTCGTACCCCAGATCTCCTGACCCCCGCAACCCCGTACACAAGATAAGCGGTATAGACAATGAATGAATGAATGAATAAAAGTAGCACTTTTTTTTTACCTTTACTTGACTTTAGTACTTTTAAAACATTATGCAATATTATTTTACAGCACTTGGTATTGCACCACAGTGTTAAAATATGCCTGGCACCGTATTATAGCCAATACTCAAGGGTTTGATATTTAGAGGTTATCATTGGCTCAGAAGATATGAAAGGAGCTGAAGGAGAAAAGAATAATGAAAATAATGTCATTTAAGTCAGTAGAGAATATTTATGTGAGGGGTTCAAGTCAAAATTTAATGGACTTGTGATGAAATTTCTCATGAATGAAGGCATAAAAGCTATTGACATTTACAGAACAGCTCAAGCACAGTACGGCAATGAGACTCTTAGCTGCAGTAAAACATTTGAATTGTGGAAACGTTTAAAAGAAAGCCATATCTCAATGACGATCCCGGGCGAGCTGTTTAGGAGCCCGCGGAAGTCGTTCCTGTGAACATTCAGCAAGGGGAACCTTGAAAATCGATAAATAACTTGCCGCCAATTTGAAGAAGAAATACACCTAGGGTTACATACAATCAACACCACTTGTACATTACAGGAATTCGGCTGGGTGTATTTGCCTCATCACTCTTTACAGTCCTGACCAGTGTTGGGGGACGTTACTTTTTAAAGTAACTTATTACATTACAAAATTACTGTCTTTAAAAAGTAATCAGTTACATTACAGCGTTACTTTCTGATAAAAGTAACTAGTTCGAGTACTTAAATAAAAAACTCCTTTGTGATTCCTCATGCATGTTGTTTTAGTCGAGACCTTTATAATTATTCTATCATCACTCAGTGAAGTTTGGCCCATAATCTGTTAACTACTAATACCCCTAATCTCACCTACGTAGATTCGCGTGGTGGCCGTACAGTAAGTACGATTCACCATGATTCACTGCGAGTTTTGGCGCTGTGATTAAGTTTCCATCTTTCCGCGCATCAGTCCTCGCATAGGTGAGATAGGGGTATAACAGCAGGAATAACAGAGGGGGGTGGGGGTGGGGGGGGACTCGTGGGACGACTTTCACACACACTAACGGATTGGTAATGACTGCTGTCTGGCTCATGGATTACATAAATTGTCTAAATAACGGATTACATTTTTGAAAATATAACTAAATAACCCAACGCGTTAGATTACTTGTTACATCAAAGAAGTTGTACTCTAATGCATAACTTTGTAACGTGATACACCCAACACTGGTCCTGACCTCGATGTTTGGGACATTAAAGGAGTTCTGGGGAGGCCAGTGTTTGAGACATTATGCAGGCAGTTCGATCATGTCTCCAGAAAACTTTCTACCTTGGTGGTGTCCAAGCACTAGTTAAACACTGGGATAAGTACATTAGTGTAGCAGGGGATTATACAGAGAAATAACGGGAGTTTTTATTCTCAAAACTGTGTTTTGTTATTCTAAACAATCAAAAGTTGAATTGAACGGCCCTCGTAGCGCATATTAAAAATCTTCGCCTAGCCTACTTGATCACTTTTTTGCTTGCGATAATAACAACCTATTACTTTTCACTCATGAAAATTAGAGATAAAATCTACACTTTAATGAGAAAGAATTAGACATAAACAACAACAACAACAACAAAAAAACGAAGCGAGACGAATCCCAAATGTTTTTGAAAGTTTTTAATACTTTGAATTGAATGGTCTACATTTGACATGTACAGCAAATATAATACAATTACAACCCTGGCTTTTTAATTCACCAAGATCAGCTAACAGATCCTCATTACAACATAAAACAACAGAACTGGACTTCATCTGCACAGAACCTGATGTGGATAACTATTGCGACGTCATGTAACAGACAGAAAAGCGCTGAATTGAAACTGAAGTTGGCTGCTTATTGGTTTTAAACCCTGCCTGATGAAACCAAAAACTCATAATGAAAACTAAGTTTCGGAAGACCATGTGTCGGCTTACGTTTATATCGGTTTAGTCTCCATAATTAAAGTCTCGTATCGAGAACTTAAGAATTCTGTGGTTTTCCGCAGGTGGACACGAGAAGCGGAAAGTTTTACGACAAAACGTATGTTGTCGTTGTTTTAGAATTCTTACTCGCATGTGAAAAACATGGTTTATGTATATAGCCATGGATGATTTTTATTTTTTATTTTTTTTAAGTGTTCCAAAATACCAAATAATTAGTTTTAAATTGAAATTTCCCGGATTTCACTTGGTTTAAGATGATCCTGCTTCACTGCAATATTGCCTTTAACAAACAGGAAAAAAATGTATAATTTTTTTTTATTTATCCAAATCATGTATCCAAGAAAATGTTCAGGCTGATAGTAAATAAAATAAAAACTTGCGTTGTATTAATTTCTAAAACCAATGAAAATTCCTTTTATTCCTTAAATCAACAACTTATCACATTTCCTGCAGTTACTCCTTCACCACTGTACACACACAAAGACAAAAGCTTGTACATGTGCACGGGATATTAATGGACGTTTAAAAGGTATAACAGTGGTCCTTGTGGTTCTATTATGCATCTTAAACCATATGCAGTGTTGCATAATTCTTTTTTTATTATAATTTTTTTTAAAGAACTCCAATCACCAACTTTTTTTTATAGTAATTAAATTGTTTTTGAATAAACCCAACATTGTAATTTGTTCAGGATGAAAACCTACAGACGCCAGAATGAGAGAATTTCCGATATGTATTTCTGCATGAATTTGATACACTATTAAGACTGAGAATCGACTTTAAACATATTCTAGCAATTTCCCAAAGATAAATAAACGAACCCTGAAGCGTTACATGGCAATGAATGTAAGCAGATGGTATGATATTGTGTAACTGTAATATATATATACTGTAAGGTTGTATTGTCCTTATACTGAAAAACATAATAATTAAGACTTATCTGTAAGTCAATAAAGTTGGAATGAGGAATGGAAAATTATCACGCTCTCTACAACAGACCTGGGCGAAAAAGAAAAGAAAAAAAAGAGAGAGAAAAAAAAAAGTACCTACTGTAAGTACTCAAGTCTTCGAGAAAATACATGTATTTGAAAATACATTCTAGCGCTCAAATACTCAAAATACTTATTCTCTGTATAATATTCGGATATGTACATCGCTTCTCAGTATTCACAGGTCTGTTCCTATCGGCCATGCATTGCTGCTTGCATTTCACTACAGGATAAATGATGTGTTTGTAAAATGTGTATGTATAAAGGTGTGGGAAAACATACGGTTCTACTAATGTGAGTGTCTGTCAGAAATAATTAACCACTGCATAGCTTTAAATGTTTAGCTACGTATATATGCTATTTATTTGTTATGATTATTAGAAATGCATTCTATATGTATGCATGTATGTATGTATGTATGTATGTATGTATATGTTGCATCGTGTCTCAGTCAAAATGAAACGAAGACTAGAACTGAACCAGAATGAACAACAGATATTGTGTCGCATTAAGAAAAAACTAATTCGACAAAGTTTTCTGTGGAGCTGAATTCATAAACCTTGTATGTACCTTAACACTATGTGATATACAGTACTGTGCAAAAGTCTTAATTTCTTCATATTAAACTTAATTAAATGATGTAGATTAAATTAAATAAAATGTGAGCAAATGTTTTAAGTGTGACAGGCTGCAAATTTCCGAAAGATGCAGTTTAAAAATTGGTTTTTTATGCACCAACCGCAGCAGCAACCTCATTTCCCCTCTCGTTTCCCAATCATCTGCACCTGTTTCCCTGTTTCTCACTGGACTGAAAAACGAGAGACAAAAAAATACTTCAGGAAGTCTGGAGAACTATTCCTCAGTGCTACATTAAAAATAAAATAAAGTCTGCCTCTTTCAGACTTTCTTGTATTTTGAATGTCTGGCAAAATATTAAGAAATTTGTGTGTAGGGGGGGCGGGTCAAGACTTTTGCACAGTACTGTACACCACACTGTAAATCTTTTCTGATCACAAACTTCAAAATCATTAGAGTAACTAACTGGTTGGTTACTACAAAAGATGAGTTTTTATTCATTATTATTATTTGTAGGAGGTTCTTGGTTTACAAAATACTAAGGCTACATTCACATTACCAGCCTGAAATGGTTCAATTCCGATTTTTTCCCCCCTAATGTGACACAGATCTGATTTTTAGGGCTGTCTAAACACAAAACTCTGATGTTTTCCAGATCGGATCCGAGTCACTTTCCTAGATCAGACAGATAGCCGATGTCACATGTGGTCATGTGATTTGGAACGAGAACGGTGCGACTTTTTGCACCTCTGAGCATGCGTAGTGCGTTTGAAGACGCCAGTCACCCCCGACAACATTGGATTTCATAGCAGTGCTAACAACAGCTGATAAAACAGCTAAAGCGAGGCGTCTGGCTTTCTTCCTTCTTCCGGACCTCGACAAATACAAATGAGTGACTGCTAGCTGTCCTCTAGGGCACAATCCCAAACATCCATTGTTGGAAATGAAGGAGTGGTCGCACACTAGAGTCAGCTAAAAATCACTTGTAATTATGAATGTGATCCGTCACAACATGCAAATCTGATCTAAACAAACAAACAACAACAAAAAAAAGACTTGAACAACATGGCTCGTAATGTGAACATCAAAAGGCCTAAAAGTCTGGCTATGTAATGCATACTTACACTGATAGAGAACGATTTGCACATACTGCAAAAAAAATGAATGGGATGAATAATGACATTTAAACTACATGTTTATATCTGACCAAAAGGTTTTCTGAATATAAGCTTCATAGAAAACATTACCATGACATCTTAAATTTGAGCAAAATGATTTGCCGTGATGCGACCGTTAAAGTCATAAACTTCACATTAACTTAACGATTCTGAACTTTCAAGATTCTTTCAAGAATCTCTGACAAAAAGCCAGAGAGCATGCTTCCGCCGTCAAAAATAGAATTTGCGTATAATTTTTAGTGCATAAAACCAACAAATACGAGGATACAGAGAGGATGCTGCAAATCTTACACGGACTGACACGGCACAACCCAGGGTGACGACCTCCCCTAGACAAACACACAACTCTACACTAGTGTGATCATATGAAATACTGTAAAGCCTGAAAACTCCATTGTGTTGCTTTTTATTAAAACACAGACTTTTTTTTTTTTTTATTATAATAAAGTGGTTAAAATATGGAAGAATACTGCAATGATATATAATATTTTGCATGAATCGCATCAGTGTATTATTATTATTATTAATATGTTTTTTTTGTTTTTATTTTTTGCCTGGAAGACTAGAGTACCACAATTGAAATGTACAATAAATGCGCTGTTTATTTAAGATTAAGTACTGTACCAACTACAAGCATAGATTATTACTTTTGAAGAGTGCAATATTCCTTACTGGATGTTAGTTATATACGTTCGTTATGAGTTTCTTGAGCGATGTAGTCTCTCACTTATACTAACTATTCTCTTATGCGCACGAATGAGAACCTAACGAATGAAACACAGATTTTAATTCCTTCTTAAGAACTATCTCGAAACTATGGCCTGCTCCAAATCTAAGACAACGAGCATGCATGAAAAGAGACACGGGATGGGGATAAAAAAAAAAAAAAAAAATCACATTCTGCTTTCTAACTCTGTTTTAAGCACACACACACACACAAAAAAAAGGATGATATTTGCTCAAGCGAATGTTGAATATCGGCATCGCTGTCCATTGTAGAAATACCCAGAATGCACTACAGCTTGACATATTACAGTTAGATTGAGTTATGCGATTGAATCTGGGTATGTGTATTAAACATTGTTATTAAACCAGGTTAATATCATCCTGATGACTAAATAAATAATTTTTTGAACTGGATTTGTTCTCGTTTGTATAATTAAAGAGAGACAGGGCGAGGGTGCTTAACGAACAGTATTAAAAAGCAGAGATGATGATTTTTTTTTTTTTTATCCCTCGCAGCTGCCTAGTAATGAATCCTTGGTGCTACACAAGAGCATGAAAACCATGTGGACTTCTGAACATTATTGCAAACTGCATTCGGAAACGTGGCGTCAGATTTTTTTTACCGGTATGAATGTGCTTTAAATCATGCACCGTTTCGGTTGATCTGACAATCTAAGCACGTACAGAACCAAACCAAAAACCTAAAAGTTTTTATAGAGCCCGACAAATCGGTGTGAACTTGGGCCTCAAACCTTCCTGTTCGTATTTTCACACTTCATCACACCTCTAAGCCTCCTAGACCACCCGCTGCACTGCTCCTGTCTTGCTGTATCTCTTCTACGGATTCTGCGTATGCACATGAGGGATGGATGCGTATGCACAATCGGTAAGCGTGTGCATGTAAAGCCTATTAGAGCAGGCCTTTTGCTCATTATATATCACACTGCATGGATACTATATCAATGTTGCTTTACAGCTTCATGAGATATGATGGCGGATAACCTACTGTCCATGACGTTCTTTAAAACGTAAGCAATAAAGCCGGGTACATGACTAAAACGTCCACTGAAACAAGCTTACCCTCTGCCCTAACTTTGAAGCATCTCATGAAACTTCCTAACCCAGGAAAACGTCCAATAAAGCTGGATAACCTCTGGAAATCTCCACTAACCCCCGTCTGAAGGGCCTGGTTTAAATGACGAGTCAATGAAATGTCTTCTGAAATAAATCTGATTGGCTAACTAAAATATCCACTTCAGTTAAGATGATGGACGTCTTTTAAAATCTGGTTAATAAAAAAAAAAAAGAAAGAAAAAAACACAGAGTGTCCACTCAAGATGCTTCACCCAATGCAAACTGGGTAAATTATTTAAATGTCTATCAATCCCAGACAATTATACTTTTTAAAGTGTCTAATAAAGCTGATTAATACACCACCTAAATCTGGTTAACCCACTTAACCTGGTTAAACCACTGCTAATCACTTAAAATGTCAACTACCAATGGTTAACCTGATTAAAAAAAAACCCTACTAAAGACGGCTGAGCCAGTATAATGTCTGGATCAGTTGTTGAAATGTCCTCTAAAAAAATTGCGCATCTACTAGAATGGCAGTAACAGATGATTTACAACGAGTCCTCGCATTGTGCCGACTAGCACCTAGTTAACACACTGGGAGATGGAGCATGTCAACCTTTTCTCAAAAGCAAATTTTAACAAAGGGAGAAAAAAAGCCTGCACTTCATAAGAGCAGTGCAGAAATTAAAAAAAAAAAAAAAGGAAATGACCCTGAACTCAAACCTAAATGTTATATCGTGTAATAAGCAAACGTGTACATTCAGACTGTTAGAGAAAGTCCGTGTGTAGCACAGGACCCGGAGTTAACAGCAGCACGATGCTGCCTGCTGCTGCGTGTTGTAGATGAATTTTCTGTTTGTGTGTTTAAACTGCTGGTAGGTGTTGGTCAGGGATTTCTAACACAAAAACTGAACAAATTCCGATCAAGTGAGCAGCTTTAACAAAATCGCCAAGAACACATAAAGTGACCGTTGCTCGTTCAGTATTTGTACTCGCAGAAGGACTCGGTGGCCCGGTGCTGGAGGCTGCGTCCACGAAGACTGGAAATGTGAACAATGTGAACTCCAGATCTACAGGAAACCAAGGAGAAAGAGAGAGAGAGAGAGAGAGAGAGAGAGAGAGATGGAGAGAGATGGAGAGAGAGAGAGAGAGAGAGAGAGAGAGAGAGATGGAGATGGAGAGAGAGAGAGAGAGAGAGAGCAGGAAGTTAATTAGATTAGACAATAAACGCTCAGCATCAGCAAAACTCTACTCCAATCCATCCAAGCACTTCTGTATATTCTAAAAACATTTGTTTTATCGATCAGATGTTGACTCATGCCAACAGAAAATGATCAAAGCTTCAGTGATTCCCAGAGAGCATGATACACCCTATGGCCAACAGAGAGAGAGAGAGAGAGAGAGAGAGAGAGAGAGAGAATTTAAAACATACATCAGTGCTTGAGGGCAGGATTTCAATTTCTTCCACTCCAAACTTGGCAAACCCGGTCTTTACGGAGTTCGATTTGTGTACAGGGACAGCGCACAGGTTTGGGCCTTTTGGTTCAAGTGCTTTAGATCTGTGGTTTTCGATTCGATTCAGTTTTCGGGCATTGCGATTTTCGATTCTATATTATTCATCAGCATTAATGTTTCCCGTCTGATTTATTTCAAGCAACTATTTTAAAATTCTTTTTAAGTATTTAAACACCATTACACCTATCTAATATTGTTGTATTGTTGATTTTTTTTGACATGTAATATCTCATACAAAGCAGTTTTTTCTGCTAGGCTGCTGCTCCAGTCCAGTAGGTGGCAGTATTATACTTAAAAGGAGAAATTTTAAATGAGAAGAAGAAGCAATACTCTCACAAAGACAGAAAGATGTTTTCATTTTTCGGCAAAGACATTTTCTGCTGTGATACATGTTTTAAAGGAATTTGTCAATTTAACATTTTTCAAAAAGTGATTTGGAAACAGAAACTTGGCCACTGATTCGATTAATTTAACTAAAGAGTGATTAAATCGGACAATCGATTAAAACGCACAGCTCTAATAGGGGTCCAACTTTGTAGAAACATTTTGAGTGCGATGGGCGGGTGTCCACATACTTTTGGCCACATAGTGCACCTCACTCACTCA
>JAQMYK010000009.1:5130374-5153377 GCA_030014345.1 Clarias buthupogon
GGGGGGTCGATCCTATTTCAGGAGGCTTAGGGCACGAGGTGGGGTACACATACACATACACATACACTCACACTCATTCACACACTACGGGCAATTTGGAAACGTCAATTAGCCTTATCTGAATGTTTTTGGACTGTGGGAGGAAACCAGAGTACCCGGAGGAAACCCACCGAACACGGGAAAAACATGCAAACACCATGCACACAGACACAGGAATCGAACCTGGCCGGGAACCGAACCCGGACCCTGGAGGTGCAAGGTGACAGTGCTAACCACTACATCACCGTGCTGCCCTTAGTGACCTATAGGAACTAAAAACTTTGTAAATGCTGAGTTTTAATTAACACCACGTGATCAAAAGAGATGGCTGTGCATTGCCGACCCTGGAATTTTTGGAGGGGAAAGAAATCTTGGAAAGAAGATCGGACTGAATTAATAATCTTTTATCTGAAGGCAATGCAAGATTACTATAGACAGTTATTACGTATATATTCTCATATTGTGAAAACCAAATTGTAATTAAGTCCATTCATTACACTGGTTCACTGTCCCACGGCTCACCCAGAACCATTACAAGCAGGCATGGTGGAAGACTCCAGAAGCGCACAGACGCAGAAGTATAAATCAACGCTGACAGAACTGTGATCTGAGCCCATGAGCAGTGAATCTTAACCGCTAAGCTATTGCCTGATCCTTTTCTTTATCCACCATCAGAATGAAAAATACAGCTTACTGATCCCTGTAGCACGAAGCCACTCACATGCAGCGGGCTGGCAGCTCTACCAGTGCGGAGGTACGTAGCTGTACCCCTGCGGCCTGTACGTTGGCACGGTCACCGGGTGAGTGCCGATGTGTTGCGTGTGCTGTGGTGTGGTGAGCAGAGGCCCTGTGGAAAACAAATGCAAAGAGTTCAGTCCTGCCACAATATCAGGAATCTGACCTGATCGCTTCAACTACACTGAAGCGCTCAGTAGACGATCAGACTATATTAAATCATCCCATACCTGCAGACATAGCCATGGTGGAGCCGCTCAGCATGCCCACGGGCACACTGTTAGCCCGGGCAGCAGACACCGGCGCTGGGTAGATGGCTGACGGCAGGCTGTTGGGCTGCACCACCGTGGTGTGATGGATTACGTGCGGCTGCGCAAAAACCGGCTGGGAATAATACGCACCCTGAAAAGAGAGAGGACTGAAATTAACTATAAGCTCTGATTCACTTCATCAAAATCCATTCTGTTAAATTACCCACTTTAAAGGGGAACTATTATGCAAAAATCATCATCTTTTTAATCATGTTAAACACATATTTGTGTACAAACAAGAAACATTATTAAAAAAATATATATATTTTTCCAATTTTGAATTAGCCATGGTTTAAACAAGATAATTAAAGTTTTCCCCCTAATGTGACCTCATATAAGAAGATATCCCTCCCCCAGCTCGTCTAGAAGGGCGTGGCTCAAAAGTAGCTCATTTACATAGACACTGAAACAGCACGTTCAGAAAAGGAGTGTCTCAAAGGGAGGTTCAGGTAGTAAAAAATGTATTATCAGGGAATATTTCAGCTAGAGCATTTATAGACACAGACGCTCTGAGATCTATGTTAACTCTTTTAAGAAACACTAACATATGGGACCTTTAAACAAATGCAACTTTGTAAGATTTAATGCATTTGATTCATCGCCTGAGAATTCTGTGTTTAAGGTTTAACTATTTTTGTCTAAATAGAAAAATATGATTCATGTCTAAGAAGGCATAAAATCACATACAGTATCTAATTGATTAGATATTAGATACAAAAAAAACAAGTTTCCATCATTATGAGTTATCGTTAATTTTATCCGCAAATTATTAGCAGTAATCCATCACAAATATTTAATCATGCAGTAAGGCTTCTAAGCACTGTTTTGGGGAAAGATGTATACCCCCGCGCACCTGAGCGTAAAGGTTTTGTTGCGGGTAGGCACTTCTGATGGGGTACATGGCTGTGGAGTAGGGACTCGGGGACGCCGAGTACGGCGGAGGGGCTCCGTTCGTCTGAGCCGGGGGCACCTTGTAGGGAGTTCCCGTTGTGTATCCTTCATCAAAGAAAAAAAGAACAGAGACAAAAAGGTCACGTGACATACTAGGAATACAGCTGGGTCATAGAGACATAGAGGATATGCAGGGCTTTACCTGCAGGGTATCCCGGGGTGCCCGTCTGGTAGATGTTAGGCGAGTATGCAGGAGCCGTTGTAGGATAACCTGCAGGATAGCCTGAGGACAGACAGACACACAGGGAGATCACAGGGTCAGAACACACACTCACGACTGTGTGTCATGTCTATGAAAGGCTGAGAGATTAAGACGACCGTATTGACTGAGAACATGCAGACGCTACCGATCAATACTCCGAGCGAATGAGTCCACCCACCATATAAATAATGAACAGAGAGGAAACCGTGGACAGACAAAAGCGGACGCATACTGAGGAGCAATTACTTTCTCGGATTTGCACTGTAAATTGCACTTGTGATGAATTCCTTCCTCAAACTGCTCTAAAAGCCGAAACTAATCACCGAGCGAAAGTGTCTCCTGAACCCCTGCTAATATCGTTCTAACTTTGATTTTCCTTGGAGAGAAGCTGACTAGATAGCGAACGCTGATTAAAACTCTACGACAGCAGCAGTGCGGATACGTCTGCCTGGAAGCTTTATATCAACGTGCTGTTTTATTTTTTTCTTTTTAATTTCTGTAGTAGCAACAAGGGACAACAGGGGACTTGTATGACGGATAAATATGGACTGCAATTCCTTGATATTATCTGAGATGTTTAGAAACTTGTTTTGTAGGTTTTCATGGGAAAGTGTTCAAGATGAACGGCTTTGAGGTTAATGGCGTATAACACGGCAAGCTGTGTTTTTCTCTTTTACGATGGGCGTTCGAGCAAACCAGGGCCCGTAATGAAATTTCCCATGAATGAAGGCGTACTGACATTTACAGAAGAAGTCAAGCACGGTACGGTGATGAGACTCTTAACCGCAGCAAAGAATTTGAACGGTGTAGACGTTTCAAGGAAAACAGTATGACCGTGACTGACGTGATTCCAGCTCATGTGGTTAGACTGAAATGCTTGATCCTTGAAAACTGACGGATAACGTGTGCCCAACGTCCGCCGTACGGTCTTGACCTCGCTCCAAGCCATTACCTGTAACTGTTTTGGGCTATTAAAGGAGTTCCTGGGAGGCCAGTGTTTCAGACAAGAAGCACGCTGCCTAATTATGGCCATGACGTATTAAGAAAACTGTCTACCTTGATGGTGTCCAAGCACTAGTGAAACACTGGGATAAGTGCTTTTAGTGTATCAGGGGATTATATAGAGAAGTAAAGAGAGTTTTTACTCTCATAACATAATAATCTCATAATAAAGTCTCAGTTTGACTTGAACAGCCTGGATAAGGCTTTAGGCTACTGTATAAATGGATGAATGGATACATTGTTGCTGCAATATTAGAAATGAGAATACATCCACGTCTAGACTTGTTTGTTTTTTTAGAAAACTCCGCTTCCTGTCTGGCTGCATCATTAACAAGCAAAAGCGAAATGGTGTCGCCACCGTCATGGCTATCACACCCGCTCTGAAGAAAAGCAGTGAGAGTTTGAGTGGCTCACCTGGGTAAGTCATGGTCTTAGGGTTTGCGTACGCCGTGCCCGGCTGCACTGGACTATAAACAGGATTCATGCTGGAAGACGGTCGAACCTTACTGAAAGGGGAAAAAGAAGATGGGAGGGAAAGGGTTATAAATCAGCATTGAACACACAGTAAAGAAGCAAAGCCGGTGCAGCTTCATAGGAAAGCAGTGAGGTTTGGAGAACACTCCGCTGCTCCTCCCAGACGTGTCTGCCGGGTTTGATTAATGAAGTTTATTAAGAGACAAAAATAGGTCACTCAGTATGGAAGTTTGGAAAGCAAGCGGACAGAAAGTTCATAGTTGGCTCAAAACAGAAGACATACCAAAATATAACAGTTAAAAAAAAAAAAAAAAAAGAACAGGATTAAAAAAAAACTTATGTCATTAAAAACAAACCAAATTCTTCAACTTTTTCATAAAAAAAAAAAAAAAAGTAAAAAACATGCTGCTGATAATCTTCTCTTCGTCTCTGGCAGGATAAAATCATAATATTATCTGAGTATCATTTAAGGAATTTGGCAATCCTAATAATCTCTAAGGAAAAAAAGAAAAAGAAAAGAACGATCAGGAGGAAACAGGTCATATTAAAATCGGAAGGAAATGAGAGAATGACAGACAGTACAATAACACAGACACTGGTTAATCAAGTGTTAATCAGATGAAGCTGCAGGAAAAGGAAACAGATGACTCCTGAGTGCAGAGCTGTGATGGATGGGGACGTAAGGATGGAGAGAGGGAAGAGAAGGGGACCATGATGAATGTGCGCGCTGCTCGTTTATGTCGGGTCGTAAACAGGGGCCCTTAGAGAACATAACCAAAGGACACCTTAGAGTGCGAAGGGGGCGGTGTGAGCCGGAGCTGTAAACCTGTCACGTGCGTCTGCTGTGTACACGCTAGGGACGCGTGTACTGTATGTATGTGTGTATGGATGGAAGCTAGAAAAGTAAACCTAATAATCTCAAGGACTGGCGGGAAAACAATATCTGGTTGACATACAGTTGAAATGTGTGCATGTGTGCTGTTGCAGGTTCTGAGCGAAGCATGCTAGATCATTTTTTGGTGTTTTTTTCAGTAACTGTGATACACCCAAAATGATCAAGAGGTTTTGGCAGACTTTATTCGTGTTTTTTTTCTTCTTAAAAAGCAGAAAACACCTAAAATGATGGTGTTGGTAGGCGCGCTACACCAGATGTTATGGTGGTTTGCTCTTTGCTTAGCGTTTTTACAGTAGACAGGGTTATAACCCTCCCTAAAGTTATGGATGTTTGTGCACTTGTTACTGTCGTTCTTGTACAGTACTTGGTTTATTGTTTTCAGGGTATCTAGGCAACATCCAAAGTTACTCATATTTCAGGCCATGCTACGACAAAAATGTGTGGTAGCTGCATGGTGGTTTGAATTTTGTATTATTTTTTTAAACACTAAACAGAGCTAGAGGTAAAGTTATGGTAGATTGTGTACTGGTTACCACAAAGGACGTTCGAGTCAAACCTGGACTTGTCGTCTCATAAGCTCAAGACAAAAAAAATGCACTTTACACACAGTATTCCAAGGTTCGTTCATTCACCCTTAGCTGCATCTAAATGGTGGAAATGTTTTAAAGCAGGCCATAGGTCTGGGAATTCTGATCCTGGATGAGGTGACTCACAGCCCACTGTAGTCGTTCTCATGAACATTTAACGCCTGATACTTGAATGTCGGCAACTTGCGGAAGAGACACATCTGTGTGTGTGTGTGTGTGTGTGTGTGAACTGTACACACAATCATTCACCAACACCACTTGCACATTACAGGAACTTGGCTGGGAGTTATTGCCACATCGCCCATACAGTCCTGACCTCGCTCATTTCCACAAAGGAGTTCCTGGGAGGCCAGTGTTTCAGACATGCTGCAGGCAGTCCGGTCATAGCTGATGGTACTCAAGCACTAGTGAAACTCTGAGAGGAGTGCATTAGTGTAGCAGGGTATACAGAGAAGTACAGGGAGTTTTTACTCTCGTTATTCTGCACAATCAAAAGTCCCAGTTTGATTCGAACACCTTTCGCAATGTTAGCGTCGATGGTTCACCCAAAGGTCCAGTAGTTTGCCCATTTAGTAATGAATTTATTAATGTAATGTAGTAATGTAGGACTGCTCAATCCTAGGTTTTGGTATTAGCTTTTTTTTTTTTTTTTTTTAGGTATGCTACGCTCAAAGCTACTACAGCTCGCTCATTTTTTGCTTTTTGTGCTGGTTATAATATAGGCATGTTGTATCAAAAAGTATGGTAGTTTATAGATTTGTTAGTGTTTTTACGCTATAGGATTTTTTTTGTCCATTTTTTATTGTTTACCTGGAAGGTACGCTACACCAGAAGTTACGCTAGGTTAGCATGCTACACTCCAGGTTATTGTAGCATTCTCATTCCTACTTCTTCCAAAAGGAAGACTGTCTGCTAAAGGGCAAACTTTATTTAATAATGAAGTCCATCGGGTTTGCTCTTAAAATGTAAAAAGCATTATAACAGGTAACATTAACCACCAATCCAGGTGCTGGACTATAATGTTTTAACCATATCAGCCTGGCAAATCCAACACAGCGGCAGAAAGTGTTCGGATAATGAAACACCTAATAAACTTTCACATTCCATTAATCGAATGAGCACACGTCCGATCGTTGAATTTTTCCTTCGCTGCCTGTAAGGTGGTGGCGTTTTCCTGATGTCAGCTGTGTTAAAAGGGTAAAGGGTAAATGGAGAAGCAGTGAGTGGATGTAGGGGACGTTTAAGTAATACCACTAACCTCTTTGAGTTCTGAGAGCTTTCTGGTCTGTACATGAAAGCAAATGAGTCAATGGGATGCCCACTTGCCATGTTCGGATCGGGCAAGTGGAGGTGGAGCGGAAAAGCGTGTGCGAATCTGAAACAGTCAAAACAGTAGCATATGGTGACCACAGTGAATGAGGACGGGCGGAGAAGAAGGTAAAGCAAATCAAAAGCAAAGCAGTAGCATTATGGGAACGTTAGTACTCGCCGAGTACGCTGAATCACCCGGCAGACATTTTTGCAAAAGGTAGCTAGAATCCAGAAGATGAAGGTCAAACGACACAAGAGCGGTTATTAAATTCATGACAGTTCATTGTAATGTGTTAATATTATTTATACCACAGTGCCTCTGAATGCTTGATCGTGATTGGTCAGAAAGTGCTGACTCATATTCTATAACAGCTATAACAGTCTTGACTGCACCCACTGTCAGGGTTAAATAAACGCCATCATTCTAATACATTATATTGTCTTTAATAAGAGCTCATTCCCAAGGTCTCGACTAGATGTATACTGGAGAAAAATCATTTCAGTTACATATGGCAATTCATGTATCACCACACTGACATCAAAATCTATTTCTTTTTATTAAAACACAGTATGTTTGCATTTACGGTAGCAAAATTTGGCAGTTCCTCTATAATCCTACATGTGGTGCTCTAAACTATTCTCACACTTGCATCCTTTCTGGTAGGATGAATTATTCGCGAAAGTTGTATAGAATTGTATATGGTAATACAAATCATATCACCCAGATATGGTGATAATATAATTTTGGTTGATCCCTGGTGATTCCCATCCCATACGGTATGTACTATAGTGCACTATTATGGTAAACTATAGTACATGCCATAGTATACCATTGTGGTACTTCAGACATTACCATGGAAGGCACCATAGGACTTAATAGAGGTCCAGGGTAGGTACTATGGCACTTCACTGGGTACCATGGTGTGCCACAATACTCTGGCGAATATCTTGGTACTTATTGTGGTAATATGGTTTGTACATACTACTGGTATGGTATAGTACAAGGAATACCATATTATATACCGGCTGATATTTGGTAGCCACTATGGCGCCCTGTATTTACCACGGTCTTGACCAAAGTATATCGTATTAAGCTTTGCAGGCTACCATAAGAGGACTTGTACTACTAAACATGATAGAATTATGTACTATACTAGAGTACACGTACCACTGGACCAAAGTATGTATTATGGTAGAACCAGGTACTATAGTGTGTACAATATCAGCAAAAAATTACCATGGTACTGTGAAAAATACCATGGTAAAATTTCTTATGGGTGTTTAGCGTTTATAGATGGTCGTCTCCAGTGTCAGAACAGCAGCGTCCTCTTTACATGTTTTTTTCTCATTACTAATTTGTCTGTTCTTCCTTAAAAAAAGGTAACATTTGATGTCATTTCTTCATTTTATTTGAAAAGACTGAATATTTTCTGCTTCACTTAGCCTCGTTGTTGATTATTTTCCCGTAACAGCACACTCCACCGAGTTTTTAAAAGGACTGGGTTTTTTTTTTGGCCAAGAATAAAAGCTAGTTCCATTCTGAGTCAAAATACACCGACTATTTTTAGCACAAATCCTGGCCCATAAAACACAATCTACGGAATGAAATGCTGGTGTAATGAGAACGTTTGCTTGTCTACATTCCTCTGCAAGTCCGAGGATTTTCTCCTGTCATGGTGCGATGTGTAAATCATACATATAGACCAAAGCACGTCTGTATGATGCGGGAGGACGACATCAGACGGAGTTTATCGTGTAGTCTTCGTGTACACACTTACTGTAGGATCCGAAAGTCTGTTCGTGCTTCTTCTTCTTTCTTTATTTGACTCACGTTAAATGAGAAGCTCAACCCTGAAACATGTCTGTGAGGTGTTTCGAGGATATTTTAGTACAGGAACATTCATGCAGCGATGTGGGTTACATTGCATTCATATATTCAGTTCATGCATTTCACTGAATTGTGCACACACACACACACACATTACCCTCCTGCACCAACAAAGAATTTTGTTTTGCTAAACAAGACATGCCAGGGCACGCTCAAAGCCACATCACCTACGGCAAGAGGATTAGACTACAGGTGTCGGAGACGGTGAAGCCAGGTTGTGTGTATTGTATCTGATCACGTCTAATGCCGTTTCAGCCTGAGGAATCGAGAGGCTGGGTCTAACAGTCATTATTCAGATCCTGTGGATTTAACACGTACAATTCAAACTACTTCTCGCATGCTGGAAGTGATTTTCACATATACATGGAAAATCACAACAAAACACAGGCTCGGTTATGTAAAAGCATGATGACGTGAAGCCACTGTTGTTTTTTATTACGACTAAATATCCTTGCTTTTAGTTTGTTTTTTTGTGCGTAGCTTGTGCACGTCCTCGGAAATTAACGCGACAAGGATGAAACATCCATGTAAATGAAGGAGCAGTGTAGTCAGCAGGTTTTCGAGTTTTGAGCAGAAACTGTCTCCCACCTGTGTGTTTTCCGCTGCACAGTGACTAATATGCATGTCAAAACAGCTGGCGAGAGATAAGTACTTAAGTAATCTTAAATGTCGACAAGGAATTTAAGCTCCTTGAGTGTCACCACCATTATAACTGTCGAATTGAATTCTCCGGTGTGCCCCCTACTGGAATCCTCTAGTAGTGCATACTATAGGGAAGTATGGGAACAAACACGTTCACGACGTTGCTGGTGAAGTGGTATAACAGCAAGTATATGTCGAATATAAAGCCTGATTTATGCTTCTGCATCATGTCTGCGAACTATACTTTAACCTTACAGCAATTATTACAGCTTTATAACTCTTTAATTTTGGAAACGTTGTCATCGCAATTGTCATGCTACTGGACACTGACGCAACATTTCATATAGATATCATGCTTACTTTTACATAATGATAACCAATGGTTCTACTGTAAATTAACTGTTTCATTCTTCCTTTACGAATTGCGAATAAATAATTAATTAAAGGTGTTTGTTTCCTTTAGGCTTAACTAAATGTCAGGTACTGGAAAATGATCCGAGAACTGCGATATGATTTTTTTTTTTCCACTGCATTCATTATTAAGTATGTTAATAATTAAATTTACACTGGTGCAACCAGAATCAACTCTATCTAATCTAAGCACAGATCTCACGGTAAAAGCTAAAATCCTTGGTCAAGAGCCAGTCCTGGAAATCCTGCCTTCCCATCGCCAGAGTAAAACTTGTCCTGATTCCGTCGCGCAATGTATCTCGAACAACAATTAACATCTACAATACTGTAATCAAGATACTACCGTCGCTTCCCGTGTGCTTTGTTCGCTCCTAGTAATCAAGCGCTCCGGCCGGCGTTTGTATTCGTGACGTGTCGCAATTGAACGGCAGAGCGAGGATTTGTAACGTTTCTTCTCCCTGCAGGTTACATTCTGTCCCAGAGGCCAGTTTTAATCCCAAACGTTATAAAATTGTAATCCAAGACGAAAGGTCAGGCGATAATTATGATATGAAAATTTAATATCGGCTCGTGCCTAGAACAGATCCTCGGCTTTAGTTAACAATCCAAATTCAATCCTTTTTTTTTTTTCCACTTCTCTTTCGCAAGAGATCCTTGATTGCTTTTTTTTTTTTTTTTGCTTGATACAAGCATCCATTTCTCAGTTCAGCATCCATTTAAGGTCAGTTTTAGTACAAGTCTCCCTCACTACATGTCTTTTTCATCCAACCTTCTCCGCATGGTAATTTTGGTGAACCGAATGTGGCCTGTGGCTGCTCACACTGCGACTCAGAGACTAACTGTGCGCCCTCGATGCGTGTCCTGGTTGTACAGGTCAAGTCAAATATCCTGTAACCTATAATCTTAACGTTAACATTACAACCCTGTTCTACTACAAAAGAGCAGATTTTCATGGCCATGTAGTAGCATGCACGTAGTAGTGTCAAGTACAGTGATGAAGGCTGTGGCTGAATTAATTCGTATTAGGTTCGTTTGCACCCAGCAGGACTGATGTAAAACCTGCAGGTGTTGATTAAGCACTAGAGGAGGCGACTGTGAAGCCAGGCAGCCGCAACGAAGAAATAAACTGCTTCCGAAAGACGGCAAAGGTGATTTTTTTATTTTTTTTTGTAATTGAGCTCATTAGTGTGTTGGTTACATAGAAAGATAAATGCAATGCAAGTGATTACTGGTGTCCTGTGTAATCAAAATTACTAAATTGCAGCTGCAAAATCCTTTAATGAGGAATAAACACTTGCACAGGCTGCCAGGTTTTCACAGGATCGAATGCTGCGAGAGTTATCATGACTTAACCCAGGTGAACAATGCAAGTGTTAATTCATCCTCGATGCATTAGAGGAAGTCATGTTCCTGAGAACATAAACCTACAAGTGCACGTACACACACATTAATACTTTGATTTGGAATTCCATAGACATACAATGCATGTCTTCGGACCTGGAGGCAACTCACCAAGCACAAGGACACCATGCACACTCCTCACTCAGACTCAAACCCATGCTCAATTTGGACTTAACTAGGAGGCATCTAGCTACCAGTGCTGAAAAAAGAAAGACTCAACCTTTGTATTCTTAATAAACACTGTATAATGTTCGTTAACATTCAAACTGTCCATCCATCAACACTGACAATGCTTTGCAGCAGTGGTCTATGAATTCACACTAGCGGTCACTGCTGTAAGAGGAAGTCATGTTCCAGTTATGTTATGTTCCTGAGAACATGAACCTTATTGCAACGTACAAGTTCACGCTCACACACACACAAATTCTTAGTTCTATGGATTCCATAGACATACAATACATGTCTTTGGACCTAGAAAGAAGGAAACCCACCAAACACGAGGCGACCATGCACACTCTACCCTCACAGACTCAAACCCTCAACCCTGGAGGTGCAAATCAACAATGCTAACCATTAACCCAAGTAACACTGTAGGATACCGTGGATGTCTCCTGATACTCATCTCCTAAAACCCCCTTATTAAGCTTTAAAGACCTTCTATAAAAACCTGAGCAGCATTCTGGGAAACCACCTTCCTGTCTAATTGGCAATACAAGTGTTAATTCATGATCGATACATGTGCAATTTGAACTTAACACCTTTCTACCAGTACTGAAAAAAGAAAGACTCAATCTTTATGGTCTTAATAAACACTGTATGATGTTCGTTAACATTCTAGCCATCCATCCATCATCACTGACAATGCTTTGCTGCAGTGGTATATGACTTCACAGTAGTGGTGCTGTAAGGGGAAGTTATGTTCCTGCGAACCATATTGCAACCTACAAATGCAGCACACCCACACACAAATTCTATCTTTACCGGGCATTTGAAATTCCATAGACATACAATGCATGTCTTTGAACCTGGAGGAAACCATGACCCCTCCACAGTCACAGCCTCAAACCTTCAACTCTGGAGGTGTCAACTGACAGTGCTAACCACTAACCTGGATAAGATTATAAGATATCAGGAACGTTTCCAAAACTCATCTCCTAAACCCCTATCACTAAAGTCATCTTGAGTTTTTAAGACCTTCTATAGACAACCTGAGCACCATTCTGGTAAACCACCTTCCTGCCTAATGAACAATGGCCGATTTAACTCATTAGGAATGTGCAATTTGGATTATCTGGTAGCCGTTATCCACTTCATCACATGGATGAATGCTGTACATTAATAGTTATCATCCTGATTCAATGACACTTATGGTCTTAATGAAGAACCCATCCATCTATCTAGGAACCTCTGTAGTCCAAGTAGGGATTGTAGAGGCCAATGGTGATTCCCATTGTATTTATTCTCATTTTTATGGTCAACATTCAAACACTTCAGGCAGTTTGGGAATGCCAATTTACTTAGGAACCTCTGTATTCCAAATAGGGACCAAAGAGAAAACCCACCAAGCAACACACAAACCCAGAGGTGGGAAACGAACCCAGAGGTGGGAAACGAACCCGGAGGTGCGAGACCACAGTGCTAACCACTACGCCACCGTGCCACCTTAATGAACGAAAAATCCATCCATGTAGGAACCACTGCACTCCAACTAGAGACAGTGGAGGCCAATGGTGATCACCACTGTATTTATTCCCATTTTTACGAGTCTGGTGGGACCTCATTTGGTCGACTTTCACACCTGCATTCACACACTGCCGGGCAATTTGGGAACCCCACTTAGATTAATCTGCATGTCTTTGGAAACGTGTGACGAAACCAGAGTACCTGGAGGAAACCCACCAAGCACATGCAAACTTCATGCACACAGACACTGAGGTGGGGGGTGTTGAACCCGGACCCTGACGGTGCGAGACCACAGTGCTAACAATTAAACAATACATAAGATTAATCCATTACATGAATGTGCAGTTTGGACTTGTAGTCCTGACTCTAGCAGAAAACAGTGATGGCGTTCATTCAACACCAAAGATTTATTTCTTCCACCCGTACAACAAAGGAGGGGAAAAAAACAATCCCTGAATTCTCCCCGTTTTTTGACTCAAATCTTAGGTATGGTTTTTTTTTTTTTTTTTTTACATTTCATGTTCTGTAACACGATCCACACACACACTCTACAGACACCATTTTGCAATGCAGGGCTCCAAAAAAGGGCCGGAGAAACACAAGAGGTCGGAGTCAGTCCCTTCCTCCTCCTCCTCCTCCACCTCCTTATTCTCATTCTTCCTCTTCTCCTCCTCCTCCTCCTGTCACGGTCCATGATGTGCATTATGTTTTGCTCATTGCCCACCGTCCCAAGACACGATCATGGATTTTATTTGTTTTTATTTAAAAAAAAAAAAAAAAACACCATACAAATAAACACAAACGATAACATCATAAAGCGTGGACAATTCAAGGTCTCGCGCTTGGGCTTCTTTTGCGCGAGCAGATGATTCCGGTGATTTAAAAATCAAAAGGTTTATTTAAACCAGAGAAGGTTCAAAGACTAACGCTGGAGTAACATTGTTGCGCGTTCAAAGGAAAAAAGAAAACGGCCGTTGGTGACTCACCTAAACCGTGCTGCAGGTCTCTTCTCTCGGTCTCTCTCGGTCTCTGTCTCTGCGCGTCCTGGAGCTTTCCGCAGGCCGCCTGTGCTTTTGTTAAATGGATGAATTTCCTGCGCTTTTGCTTCTGCACTTTCGGCTCCGTAAGAGGAGCTGTTGGTGACATCGGCATTCAACCCAAGTGGGGGGATGGGAAGGAAAAAAGAGAGAAGGAAAAAAAAAAAGAGGAGGAAGAGTCAATATTAAGTCTACGGCCAGAGGGCACCAGAGCTACCAAGGAACCGCTTCCATGTTGGATAGGATAAGAGAATCCCCAAAGAATCGACTCTTAAAAAAAAAAAGATTCGACATCATGGCGTCTTTTTTTTAGTTGCTCTGAAAACGTGCATCCATGATCATTTTTTTTGCATAATGTACCCAGAGTGTTGAATTAACACCACACAGTGCTTCTACTCATGCATTTTGACTCACATGAACTCTGGAAGTGTTCAATCAACACTGTGGATTTTATTTTACCGTGTGAGATAAGGATTGACCCCTTTAGTAGTGATGTTAGAATTTTTATTTCATTCATTCATTCATCTTCTATACCGCTTTATCCTGTATTCAGGGTCGCAGGGGGCCTGGAGCCTATCCCAGGAAGCTTCGGGCACGAGGCATTTTTATTTCAATTGAATTTTATTTGTATAGCGCTTTTAACAATGGTCATTGTCGCAAAGCAGCTTTACGGAATCAAGTGTATGAAAATGGTGGAAATGTGTATGAAATATCTGAGAAAATATGTATGAATCAAAGTGATCAAGCCAAGGGAGGCAAGGAAAAACTCCTGGAGATGGCAGGAGGAAGAAACCTTGAGAAGAACCAGACTCATCCTCATTTGGGTGATAAAGGATAGCAGGGATTGTTTTTCAGTCATACTTGTGTATTAGAATGACAAATACTGTAGATTGGTTCACTTTTATTAAACAGTGGCATGGTGTTTTAGTGTTCAGCACTGTTGTTCTTACACCTCCAGGGTTGAGGGTTCGATTCCCAGCTTGGGGCTGTGTGCACTGAATTTCCATGTTTTCCCCATGGTTAGTAGGTTTCCTCTGGGTACCCTAGTTTCCTTCGATGGCATTGGTTGGACAGTGGTAGGGTTCGCACCTGTCATGCGGAAAGCTCAGATTCTGAGGGCCGGTCCCAACGGCGGGAAAATTGCTATGGTTTGCTCAATAAGGGCATCTGGCGTAAAACCTGGGCCAAGTTGTGTGTGGATCGGATGATCTGTTGTAGTGACCAGCCTGGTGTGGTGCTGAACAGCTGAAAGAAATATTGTTTTCCTCCCACAGTCATTCCCAAATTGCCCATAGTGTGTGTGTTCTGTGATGGATTGACACCCTGTACAAGGTGTACCCTGCCTCGTGCCCAAAGTCTCCTTGGATAGGCAGTATAGAAGATGAAGTATGAATAATGCACTAAGCATATGTCCAAAAGTATATGGACACCTGAGCATCACACGTGCATATCCTGAACATCCCATTCGCATTCATTTAGTCTATCTTTTGCTGTGATTATGGGAAGGATTTCCAGCAGACACTCACTGATAAGACTTTTGATGCACTTAAATAATGATCAATGAGGTTGAGGTCAGAGATCAGTGCAGGCCACACCAGTTCGTACACTCCAACTTTGTCTTTGTGTCTCTACACAAACTATGTTTTTTGCATAAGATGCATCACCGTGCTGGAATTTTTGTAGGCATTTTATTTCAGGTGAGGAAGACATTCTAGATGATTGTGTACATCCAGCTTTTGTGTCACACTCTGGGGAAGAACCACATATGGGTGTGATTTCAAGCTGTCCACAAACTTTTGGTTATAAAGTGTATTAAAAGTAATAGGAATATTTGTGATGTTGTATTCATGTATTTGTGTAGTTACACACTCACCCAATCATAAAACAGCAAAACAATGAATAAAATATTAAATAAATATATACTATATAAAATATAAAATATAAAATATATAATAAACACCTTTCCAATGAAAGAGGTGAAAACAGAAAGACCAGCCTGGATCTAGCTGACAGAAAAGCTATGATAATTCAAATAGCCACGCTTTCACAACTGAGCAGAACAGCATCTCAGGAGACATAAGCTATGAGGCAGACCTTGAGGCACTCTTGAGGCAGATCTTTCAGCCACAAAGAGGAGTCTGAGGTTACCGTGGGCACAGGCTCATCAAAACTGGACATTTAAAGACTGGGAAAAAAAGACCAGGGCATGTTTTTATAAATGTCACTACTGCCAAGTAATTGACTGATTTCAATGTAGTGCATGTTGACTTTACAAATATAATTTTTATTACTTAATATTTTATTCTGCAATATTAAATGCAGTCTGTATATTTGCAATACCTTTATTCTAACCATACAGGAATTGTCTCATATATTGCTGTAATAAACTATATGCAAGTATAAAGTAACTCCTGAGAATGTATGGACCTTTAATGATTAATTGCAGCCCTGCATTTTATGTAAATGCATGCGTGCCTTGATGGCTGGTTCTTGTGTTAGATGACCGACTAAAAGCTTCTATCTATCAATAATTTCTCAGCGATGAAACTTTTAAGAAATGCACTATATCGTATGACTGTGTTGCAGAGTAAGCAGAATGCACAGTAGTATAAGATGAAGTGGACACTTGGGCACAGTGACCAAGTGAGAACGAAATCAGCCCCAGTATAAGGAATGCACAGTATTATAGTTTATGTATACTATAGAATTACGTATTATAGACACTTAATTCAAAGTGTGAACAATGGGAATGCATCATTTAACTGGTATTAGAGACACAATATAAAGTTAGACAGTGACAACTGGATTGTAAAATTTAGACACTTGGAAATTTAAACAAATAATTCAGTTAGAATTTCCTGGATAGTGTTTTGCATTAAAGTATAATGCACTAATAGATTTTTTTTAAATTAATTTGTACATTGAATTCAGTCAGTTCATCATTGGATCAGATATACTGTAATTATAAAACAATAATAACAATGATAATGAATTTTGTGCACATGCATGGAATAAAATTGGCAAACTAGAGATAGAAAAGAAAACCCTTGAAAACATTTTATAATTGTATAGGTTTTTTTTTTTTTTTGGACCATCCACATGTGGCGCATGGTGGCTTGGGCAACAGATTCTCCCCACCCTGGCTCAACATCTGACTGGCATTCACACACTCCGGTTAGCAGTTAGCATAACCTGTATGTCTTTGGATTGTGGAAGGAAACTGGAGTACCCAGAGGAAACCCACTAAGCATGGGGAGAACATGCGAGCGCCATGCACACAGCCCCAAGGTGGGAATCGAATCCCGAACCTGCAGGTGATAGTGCACACCGCTATGCAACGAAACGCCTTTGTAGCTTTTATACTGGATTTATTTATTTAAGGTGAACTGTATGGTCCATATCTCACTGCTCATCATTACTAAATATTTCATGTATTTATATTTTTTAACAAAACCAATTTCAACATCCATGTTTGATTTATTTATTTGTGTGTATACAGCACAGTTCATAACTCAGAAATCCATTGTCAGTAGGATCAAGGAAAATAAATCTCACATGGTGTCTGATTTAAGTCTAATAGGAGTACGACCCTCTAGTGGTAGAAATGTGTGCATCAGAGACAAAAGGAGTCCTTCATCTGATGCATTGAAGGTCAAGTATACCTCATTTTGTCTCCTTTCTAGTTCATTTCATTGACATATTTTAACTGTATCCGTGTAACTATCTAACACGTAAGTGCTATCGCGCTCAAATTGACATCGCCTGCATAGAGGTGGTTGCTTATGGTTGTTAGTTATGTTATAAATGTAAATCCTGTGCTTGGTCAAATTCAACAAATATAAAAACAGATTCAAAGATATATCCTTTAACTAAAATATCCATAATGAATGAAAGAACACAATCTTTGAATGCACTGGAAGTGTCACAAGAGCTACACTGCATTATTGATCACTGCTCATCTCAAGTGGCTCACACACACATACACACACGTCTTTGTAAGCCCCTTTCATATTTGCACACACAGCTGTGACTAAAAAAAGATTATGGCCTGGCAGGATCGTACTTGGCTACAGGGTGTTGCTATGGACAGTTACCATGACGATGCATTAGGGATAGTATAAGAAGGTCGAAGTTTACGTAAAACCCAGGGAAAAAAGTGACATGACTGATGATATGTGTATGCACTGAGTATTTTTCTTTTACTGGATGTAGGAGTAAAATGGCACTAAATGCTGATGGGGAAAATAAAAGAAGAGAAAAGGCTGAAAAGAAAAGAGGAGAGGCAGAAAATTCCAGAGTGAGGGCAGTAATCCCAGATTATTGTCTCCTACTAACCCACGGGATTAGCGAAGGCGTCAGGGCGTAAACACACATATGCACTTCTCTCCACCGTGGCAAATTTCAATTTTATCTATTTATAAAAGGTTTTTTTTTTTTGTCAACATTTCCAAAAGACAGAAAATATTTGTCTGATATTTTGGACTAGCTCAGATTTAGAGGCATGGCTCTGCTGAAATCTGCCTGGCTCTGGCGACAGTGTGAGTATCTTGCTCATGAATTCTCTGAATGACCTGGACATGTAGAAAGGGTGCAAAGATATTTTGTGTTTTTAATTAGTGTTAAACATTTTTATATGTGCTGATGTTAAATGTAAAAAATGACACGTATAAACAATCCAACATATTATAATTAGTGTATTACATTAGGCAGACACATTCTATCCAAAGTGAATTGCAAACCTGAGCACAGAGCTGTGTAAATATTTTCTTTAAAGAGACTTTGTAGAGATGTGCCCAGTGATTTACAGAAGGTAGACACTGATAAAAGAGATAAAGAGGCTATTAATAGGCAATGACCAAACAGAGAGCTGTAGAGGTGTTAGCAGACGGAGGCTTTGCTGTGATAAGACATACCCGATGGCATAAACAGTGAAATTCCATAACACGCATATGAGATTCGATATCAGATATCGGATTTGTTCTTTTCACTTATTTTAATCAGTAGGGAGACACTTAATGTGTGATCTATCCATCGGACGAGTGCAAGCCATTGTTGCATAACTGCTCGAAAAGACTTTTATTTTACATTTCTGGAAGGAGTCTCCAGTGTCAAAGGTTAAACAAGCTGCATCGATTAATTTTTTGCCTTATCATAATATAAATGATTCAAGAAATGAATTTGTTCCGTAGATATTCCACCAGGTTAAATGTGACTACAAGGGGCGTTCAAGTCAAACCAGGACTTTCGATTGCGCACCTTTATCTCTCTATATAATCCCCTGCTGCACTAATGCATCAATGTAGAAAGTTTTCGCACTACTCCGGAGCCGGGATCAGACCGCCTGCTTTAATGGCTCATTCATGGACGTATGGCCTTCTTTAAAACGTTTGCACTATTCATGTCTAAACATAACTTGTTTTTACCTCCTCATTCCTGGTTTGACTTGAACGGCCCTTGTATCAATAGATTTGTTAAAGATAAAAAAACATAATGTTATTAGAAAATAATAACCTTCACACCCTTGACACACTCCACATTACATAACGCCACCTTGTTTTATTATTTTCCGATAACACCACACCTTGAAGTGTTTCATTTCTTACTTAACATGCAGAGTTACTGAAAACGTGTCCTTTCAGGTGTCCATTCCATGAATCTTTCATTCCGGTGCTCCGTCTTTAGGATCCGAGCAGAGCACTTGTATTGATTCTGCATCCATTATCAGCAGCAACCTCCAAGCACTTGTTACTAAATGTTACTATTTAACTGCCCTTAAGGTTCTGAGTCATTAGAGAAGCCACTAAAGCGTATATCTGTCTCACAGCGTCCATCCTCAGGCGCTGGAAGCTGAACTGGTGTGACCTCTGGATAGATGGGAGTCTGATGTTTTATAAGACAGACTCAAGGAAGGAGTATGAGACTAGAGTGAGTCTGAAGAGCATGTGTATGAACGTGAAGTCCGGCCTGGAGTGCGCAGGTAAGCTGTGGGCCGAAAAGCTGTGATTATTTAAGAAATAATTCATCTAACTACAGTATTTATTAGGCTTTCTTACTCATTTCATTTTGCGCAATCATTCAAAACAGAGAGAGATGTATACCAATTTATATTGGTAGCAGACTGACCAGAAATGCATATCAGTATATTAAACCCACACATACTCACCAAATCATACATATCTGGAAATATGGGAATGCCAATCAACCTACAACTGGATTGTGGGAAAGAAGAAATTAATTTGCATGGGTTAAAGCATGTTAACAACAACGACAAAAACATTAACATTAAATTTTGAATTATCACACTTAATGGCTCAGTGTTTTAAAGCTCTGAGTTGCTGATCAGAATGTTGGTGGTTTGAGCCCCAGACCTGCCAGGTTGCCACTGTTGGGCCCTTGAGCAAGGCCCTTAACCCAGCTTGCTCCATATAAGGCACCATATAATGGCTGACCTCAGCCTGCGAAGAATAACACAACAATATTTATGTGACAATAAAGACAATAAACTTTAATTACATCGGATTACACAATTTCTCAGCGTGTCATTTTTCTCACCTCTTGTCAATGCCTTAAGATGAGACTTGGTCTGTAGTTACAGAGCAGGGTTTTACTTTGAAAACAGGCGTGTCTCCACCAGAGAGCCACCCGAGGGAGAACCTGCTGGTGTTGTACCTGAAGGACGGCTCCTCTGTGTTCCTGTGTGCTAACAGTGAGGATGAGGCTCTGTGAGTGCTCATGTCTATATCTCCTATATATCTTACTGGTTCAAATGGTTATACTTAATTAAGTTGTCTATGCCATTTGTTTTTTCTCTGATCAGGGCTTGGAAGCTGACAATCATGGAAGCAAAGCAAAGTCCTGTAAGTTGCATGTGCCTGTTAATATGCATATAAGTGTATGCAATTTCATCATCATCTATATATATACTGTATACTGTATAGTACAGTTTCGCATTGAGAAACACAATTCAAAATGTTTCAATTAAATCTGCTTATGTGAAAGGCAATATCACACATTCTATTATGGAAATGCAATGCAAACTTTTGAACTCATTTTATTTGCACTAACCTTTGTTGTACAGTAGATGCTGTTCCCCTACATATATTACACACACCACTGTGTTGTTTTATGATAATTAAAGAATGTCTGTGCAGCGTAAAGGTCTTGTTGCTATAAATTATATATATTTCATGCTTTACAAAATGATTTAATAATGAATAACTTGCTTTAACAACTGATTACATCTTTAATAAAATATCAGAGATGTTCAAGTCAAACCGGGACTTTTGCTTGCATAGAATAACAGAACACAGGTATGAGAGTAAAAAATTTTTTTCTATATAATCCTCTGCAACACTAATGTACCTACAGTATCCCAGTGCTTGGATACCATCATTAATGAAAGTTTTTTCTTCTGAAACGTCTGAAACGCTGGCCTCCTAGGAACTCCTTAAATGGCCCAGACTGGTAGAAATGGCTTGGAGCGCTTTAGGACTGTATTGGGATTGTGGTAATAACTCCTGTTTTGTAATGTACAAGTGGTGTTGGTGTGAACAATTCTCAAAGAAAGATGCGCAGGTTGGCGACAAGTTATCTGTTGATTTTGAATGATCAGACGTTCCACAGGAATGACTGCAGTGTTCTCTGAGCCACCTCGGCCAGGGATCGTCATCGACTGACGTACGGCCTTCTTTAAAACATTTGCACCGCTCAGATATTTTACTGCGGCTGAGAGTCTCATCAACGTACTTCTGTAAATGTCAATCAGTTTTATGGCTTCATTCACAAGACATTTCATCACAAGTCCTGGTTTTACTTGAATGCCCCTCTTATTTAGTATAAACACTTTTAGGCTTATTAATTAATAACGCACAGATTTTTTTTTTGTTGTTGGAACATGTTAAAATTTTCCCCCTAATTTTTCCCTTGTGTATATTTTTATCATCTCTGCCCCCAGTTTTATAGCTATGATCCCTATAATGACACATACCAGTCAGTTCCTGTTGACGGACACAATGCTGTCTACATCACACCAGGCAATGGCAATGGAGGTAACTATCAAGCTGAAGATCTGGTTAAAAATTTTTCCTCTACTCACATGCATTACGTAATCTCTTTGGCCAGGCCAGAGTTATAATGTATAATAAAATATTACAGCCTTTCATGGTCCAGTATGCAAATAGAAGCCGTAAAACAAGAGTTATGGTGACATTTAATGTTGAGGGGAGATTTCATGATGAAATAAGTGTTCCTGCCAAACTTTTGGATAAATCAGTTGATAATTAGCTGTCTTACTGTAACGTATTTCTGCAGGAAAAGTGTTGGTTTGGTGAACAGCTAAGCTTAGCCTGACTGAACGTTTTGCTGGTTTATTCTGTGTTGCTCTGTGTCTCTCTCGTTGATGTTTGCAGGCACACACCATGTCTGGGTGCACAGGGAGCGCTGTGACGACTGGATCGGAGAGCAGATAGCACTGGGTTTGCTGGCTGGCATGGCAGCGGGCACCGTGCTGCGCTCATTCCTCTGGATGCCTCTGTGGTATTGCTGATACACTCGGTTGTATAGAGGCAAATCCCATCTTAAGCCAGTTGCTGAGAGGCAATAGAGGAAGATCTGCTTCTGTAGGCGTCACGCAGCTGGCCAAATGTGTAATGTATACACACATATAACCAGTTACCATGGTTGTGTGAATAAGCGAGGAAGTATCGTTTAGAAGAACATCGCAGTACTGTCATATGGGGGATTGTATGTACATTTGGTCCATTTTTATTTTGCTCTTTGACAGTAGGGTCAAAATGCCTGATTTCCGCCCAAAACAGTGGCTAGATGCATTTGGGTCATAAAAATGTCCTGAAATGTAAAAAAATGCAAAAAGTAGAACTTAATGCATTTTTTACATTTAATAACTGGTGTAACTTCTCTTCTTGGTAACACCAATGGCAGTAACACCAATGACAATTTTGAAAAAAATAAAATAAATCATAACTATTTACAATATGGTCTAGTGTTCAATTATGTCAAAATAAAAAAAATTATTAGATGTAATCAGTTTTTATGTCCAATTCTCGACAGTTATAATTCTAAAATGAGTAACACTAATGACGGACTTAAGAGCTTTGCATAAAATTCCTAAATAAATGATGACATTTCTAAACAAATAATACACAAAAAGTGAAGAGAGATATCTGACATAGCTTTTGCATTTGTCCAGTGCTTTTCATCTAGTGACCTTTGACGCAGGAACAATTTCAAATTGGCGCATATATTTCAGAATAAAATTCTGAAACACCAATTTGGGGGCAGTGGTGGCTCTGGGTTGTGGGTTACTGGGTTACTGATCGGAAGGTCTGGGGTTCGAATTCCAGCATCGCCAAGTTGCCACTGTTGAGCCCTTGAGCAAGGCCCTTAACCCTATCTGCTCCAGGGGCGCTGTAAGC